>APFE030256771.1:0-45895 GCA_000404065.3 Pinus taeda
CTCTAGCAGAAGACTTACAGCTTCTTGCGAGTTTTGGAAGAGTTCCGGGAACTGCACTAAGCGTTCCAGTGTTGGTGGTCATCCTTAAACCACCGCCCTTTTTTACCAACATTTCATAGAGCACATTCAACCTAGTGCTGCCATGCATTTTTGCACATTTTTGTATTACAGCTCTTTTCTTGGACTCATACATAACCCTTCGGATTAAGGGGGGGAATGTTGGACAACTAATCCTAAAGGGTTAGCGTGGAAGCCGAATGGACAAAGCAGTCCAAGAGACCTTGGGATGTGAATCCCAACGGTCACCAAATGTACTATAAATGTATATCAAATTGTTAGTAAAATGCAATGCATGATTTATCTTTCTATTGTTCCCGTTGTCCATCTCTGTTTAACAGTGTTTAAGCTCATCCAACTAGTAGAAATGGAGAAGGGGAAAATCTAAATGAGAAAACCTATGTCAGAGGTCTTACATTCTTCTTTAAAGGAACAACCTCTTCTTCTCCTAATAAGTTGAGATCTGTCTTCCGCCCCAAAAATAAATCAGGGCCTGTGCATAGTTCTCTTGAAAAGTACAAAGGCGAAAGAAGACAAAGGCTCCCAGCACACAGAGGTGAAGCATACAACTCCACCGGGTATTGAATAGGATCACTGGCAGTAGAGCAACGTGTGTGTTCTTGTGTGACTCAGTTGAGGTACTTTCCAGTCCTGCTGGAAGTGGACCAACACCAGAGATGAAAAATTATGCTCTGAAAATCTTCAACTCATGAGCTAAACTACCCTTCTCGGATTTGAAACGTTTAGATCTAAGCCGAACTTTTGATTGTGTTTGATCAAGTTGGCAAAGGGTGAATCATGTATGTCCAAGAGGTAAATGGGGAAGTTGAAGTAACCCACACAACGATTCAATACACCCTAAAAGACCAAGGCCCTGTGCTAGAAATGGACCAAAACAAAGAAGCTAGAGTTTTACCAATGTGTCACCATGTGTTGTAGCGGCTACAACCTCCCTCCAAATTTCGGCCTGCACAAATTTTGGAGCCTTGCTTGAAGAGTTTCTCTTGATGACTACACACACTCGAGTTCACTCTGTGAGCTCATGTGAGTCTTTACATCTGCCTTGATTTTTCATTGCATTCAAGTATCTGCATGTTGATGTCTAAGTCATCCTCGCAACCATGTTCTAGTTATGCTCAAAGTCTTCGCTTCGTATGTGCCTGTTGTGTTTGCTATGAAAGAATTTGTTTCACTCACACACAGAGTCACATTCACTATCGTTCAAGCATCATCTCAATGATGAATGATTAATCACAAGTGTCGCATTTGTCACTTACACCATCGGTCAGTCATGTTGAATATGTGTGTCTGGATGGTTTGGATCGTGTCATCTTCAATTCATGTGAGTGTGTGTTCGTATGATCACCTATGCATCTTTCGATTGTTCACACACTTAATCATTTTTCTGAGGTTTTGACAAAAAAACTCCAATCTAACACCTATACCATCACCTCGTCATTGACTCAATAGATTGTCAGCCAGAATAGTGTAGAAGCACCAAGCTAGCTTGTTCAAGTTGCATTGCTCGTAAGAATTGAAATCAACTCTCATGTTGGCAACCCAGGTAGTGGAACCCAGCGGTCACCCCAGACTGGCTCCCTTCAAAATTTGGGTAGAGGCCACTAACCTCACTCATTCAATTGACTGAGGAAATTACGTAGACGGGCCGAAAAGACACCAAGTGCCCATCGCTATCTCCTTCAAAAAATTGTGTAGTTTTCCCAGTCAGTCATCTAGACAGTCGATTGGTTGTTCATCTTAGAAATTGTGTAGAATTCATGGAAAGGCCTTCCACTACCCATGAGTTAGCTTAGCTCATAAATTGCACATAGATGATCAGAAGGTCGGCCACCCAGCCTCAGTGCATTTTCCTGCCAGCAGCTCCTAGCAGTAGATTTCCAATTCCCTCTGGGAATTGCGTAGTTTGTGCTTCCATTGACTGAGTAGGGATCTGATAGTTCCCTCTGGGAATTGTATAATTCTCACTACCAATGATCCCAGTAGCCAACTGGTAGTTCCCTATGGGGATTGTGTAGTTATGGCTATTAGTGACCCCAGTAACAGAATCGCATTTCCCTCTGGAAATTGCACAGTTCTGGATACCAGTCTCTCGGGCAGTTTTGCAAGAAAACTGTGCAATCCCTGCCAAGTGATCCATAATGCAACCCGACCCGCTCCTCTGTAAAATTGTGAAAATCTGGCTGTCCAGACCCCACTGGCTATTCGTTTCGAAAAATGCACAAAGCATGCCTGCTTGCCTTCCTACAGCCTAGGCTGTCCCTCCCAAAATTTGTGCAATTTTGCCTCCCAACAGAGCCAAACCTTGCAAACAGTCATTGTCGACTTAGATTGCCCAAGTCCATCACTAAGTCACTCTTGCACAGTTTTCATCAGCAGTTCCCAGAGCCAGCATCCCACTTCACAGCCTTTCTATCTCTCCTGGTCACCTGCATCCGAAACGATCATGTGTCATGGTAGACTAGGAGGTTTTTGGATTTGATGTTATCTCGTCATTAGTGACTATAGGTATAGGTACACCAAAAAACATGGCAAGATGACGAATGGGATGAACGAAGGGAGAACATGTAGAAGGAGAAGTTCACCAACAGATGAACGAATGAAGCATGTGAAGCAAATGAACGCAATGAACATGCACCTTTGCGAATAGATGAGCTTGTCAAACCTTTGAGCATGCAAACAAGGAACAACATGCTGCAACTTCATCAAGTGAACTAAGAACCATCAAGGACTCTCCACACTTCACCATGAGGAGGTCAAGATATGGTACATCATAAACACATCCATCATGCAGCAACACTGTAGCTTGACATGCAATCCAGTAGCAATAATGTACCAACGTTGTCATGTCAAGTCATGTCAATTCATGTCATGAGTCATGTCACCCGCATCTCCACTATGGGCTATGTTGTCAACAAATGTGATGTAACATGGAAGTCCAAGAGACCCACTTGTGAAAAAAGAGTCATGTAAGTCAAAAAGTCATAGAAGTCGAACAGTCATGAGGGTAGTTGAATAGCCACAAGGGTCAGTTTCACACTTGGCTATAAATGCCCTATGATTTGTACATAGAAGGCGTTTTCACCTTAGCTCCTCCCACATAGGCAAGAGAGTCTATAATATTTTCTTTGAGGAGTAAGTAGTGGCTCCAATGCCCACTGACGGAGTTAGTGATGTATGGTGTAACAATGTGTCTTGGGACTTCCGCTTAATTCAGAAGCCTGTCAACAGGCTAGCACATTTTCACACATGTATTGTATATGTTGTAATACTGATATTTCACACTTCTAATGCATGTTTGATCTAGGTGGATGTTGGTGGCCACCCACCTATCCCACTTGGACCCCCGCAATTGTCTCTTTCAGCTTTTCAATTTCCTTATTTGTAGCACAATTTACTATTTTTAGTAGTTTTTCAGGTCCTGAACTTCCGGAGCCGTTTTAAGGCCCTAAACGACGTTTTTTGGGAAATCTGGGGGCAACATGGGTCCATGGACCGATGTTTCCCTTCCCAAAGTTGTAGTGTTTGGATAGATCTTTCTAACGAGCTATTGTACGTATCAAACGGAGATCGTATGCCAAAGTTACAACCCTAGGAAATTGATGTACCAATTTACCCAAACGGGGCCCACAATTTGGCGTTTTGGGATGTGAAGGGTTTTACATTGTTTCTCAATAATAAATAGGCCTTTGAACCTCATTGTAACACAGTTCAGAGGCATGTAGCTGCCACATTTCTTCTTAGAAATAAGCTACCATCGCCCTAGCTGGTTTATTTCCATTTTTGTTTGTAAGCATATTTCAGTATTTTACATTAATGAAATGAAGTATTATTTCCGCTGCATCTCTGTGTTTATGGTTATCTTTATAATTTGTTGCGTTACTGTTTAAATCTGGATCAGTGTTATCAGAGCAGTTTTCTTTTTCTCTATTTTTATTTGCATGTCCACAATGAGGTCGGGATATAAGGAGTTAGGGCTTGAACTTGTTGAACCTTTGCAAGACCAACCTCGCAAATCCCGATGGCCTCCCATGGCAGATGAGAAGAAAGACGAGGGGGCAGGAGATCTGATCAAAATATTGCTCAAAGAAGCCCTCGAGTGACAAAGGAACGCCATGATGGATAGCTTTACACAGATCCTTCAGTGGCTACCCAGAGGCGACGCATCGTCTTCCAACAGCTACTCTAGAAATGCCACACCATTTAAGGTACAAGTTAATTTTGAAATCCCCATCTTCGAGGGTCAAATAGATGCAGATGTTGTAGATAAATGGTTAAACCTGCTAGATGGGTATTTTTCTATTCATGAATTTTCGAGTCGGGAAAAGATTATTTTCGCTCTTCTCAAAGCAACCCCCCACATCAAGGACTGGTGGGAAGCCTACTGCGAGTAGAAGGATGAAAGTACTGGCTCACTATTTTCAGCTGCACCCACTTGGAATTCATTTCAGGATGCCGTCAAGGAGCAGTACTACCCTGTCAAAATCTATGAGGACAAATGCATCAAATGGACGACAGTGCAGCAAGGACGGGACTGAGATGTGCCAGAGTTCACAAACATTTTTCATACCCTTCGCACACAGTTGGGTATCAAAGATTCTAAGTTGCATCTGGTGCTCAAATACTGCGGCTGCTTACATAGATACATCAAGGAAGATATGGATTTCTTGAACATCTCCTCACTCGACACGACGTACCGATACACTGTCAAAATCGAGCAAAAGTTCAAACAGAAGAAGCGAGACTTTGGATCTACGAATCCAAAGACCAAAGGACAAAGGCAAGGCTAGGTGACCCAAGACAATCTGTCAAAGCCGCAAGAAAAGAGCAACACCACAAAGTTGAAGAAGGACATAGGAAAGTGGTGTGAGTTTCACAAGAGCCCCACTCACAAAACAAGTGAGTGTCGGACCAAGCAGTTGCTGGTGGCCGAGTTGAAGGCTTCCGAATCAGATGAATGTTCCAACCCTGAACCAGAACCCTACAAGGGGAATGGCAAAGGGAAGTAGATCATTGATGCAAAAACTAGCACCAGTATTGCCACTGCCAAGATCCATAAGAATGAACCCGAAGATCCAAAGGAGGGGGAACGTCTTTTCAACTCATAGATGTGGGTGAAGGGTTCACTGTTGCAATTCATTATTGACAGTGGTAGCCAAAATAACCTTATTTCAGCAGAGGTCGTGAAGCGGTTGGGCCTACCGACTACACCACACCCATAGCCATACAGTATTGGGTGGCTTCATGAAGAATGAGATCTCAAAGTTTTCCAGCAGTGCCACCTTCCCTACAACATCAAGCCCTTCATAGACAAGGTATTGTGTGATGTTACACCTCTGGATGTTTGTGATGTACTATTAGGTCAGCCATACTTGTGGAGGCAACATGCTATGTATGAGTCAAGGCCTCGTGCTGTCATTATTTCTTTGAATAATTTATCATACAGGATATCAGAGGTAGCCCCACCTACTGCTACCTCTTTGATCACTACCAAGAAAGGCAACAAGGTGATCTCACAGAATAGGAAATTTATTTTCTGTCTGGTTCGCTCCCAAAGTAAGGGGAAGATTGTCACCACATCCATGACTCCAGCGAAGGGTTCCTCCATGTAGCAGCAACAACAAAGGAATACGGTCATGACAGAACATAGGAACATCTTCTCCTCACCCACAAAGGTACCACACAAGCTTTAGGTGGGCAACAAAGTTTGGTTGCATCTGCAGAAATAACACCCTACAAGAGCCCATCAGAAGCTCTGACCATGCCGACATGGTCCTTACACCATTACTAAGGTTGTGGGAAATAATGCTTTGGAGCAAAACATTCCTCCATCCCTTTGCCTGCACCAAGTTTTCAATGTGTACCGCCCTCGACCACGCTTCTCACCATTACTGGACACATCTGAGATTGCAGAACAACTCACCAGGGACCAAGTTTAGCAAATGGAGGAACTCAATGCAATGGGGACCATTGCTTCCTAAGGGGGGAGGAATGATCCATGTGGATGTTGGTGGCCACCCATCTATCCCACTTGGACCCCCGCAATTGTCTCTTTCAGCTTTTCAGTTTCATTATTTGTAGCACAATTTACTATTTTTAGCAGTTTTTCGGGTCCTAAACTTCCGGAGCCATTTTGAGGCCCTAAACGAAATTTTTTGGGAAATTTGGGGGCAACATGGCTTTCCAGATTGATGTTTTCCTTCCAAAAGTTGTATTTCTTGGATAGATCTTTCTAATGAGCTATTGTATGCGTTAAACGAATATCGTATGCCAAAGTTACAACCCTGGGAAATTGATGTACCAATTTACCCAAACGGGGCCCACAATTTGGCATTTCATCTTCTAGGGTTAAGTTTTGGGATGTGAAGGGTTTTACATTGGTTCTCAACAATAAATAGGCCTTCAAGCCTCATTGTAACATAGTTCAGAGGCATGTAGCTGCCACATCTCTTCTCAGAGATAAGCTACCATCGCCCTAGCTGATTTATTTACATTTCTGTTTGTAAGCATATCTCAGTATTTTACATTAATGAAATGAAGTATTATTTCCGCTACATCTCTGTGTTTATGGTTATCTCTGTAATTTGTTACATTCCTGTTTAAATTTGGATCAATGTTTCTTTAACCTGTGTTCTACATCTAAACTATTTCATTTGTCGTATTGGATAATCTATTAATGGAAATCTGTTGTATATGTCGTTAATGTTGTCTCGTCCGTGTTGAATTCTTTGTCGGACATTAGAGACACCTTTCACAAGAACCTTGTTGTAACAACTGTTGCACTCATTTGGATTGATCTGTGAGTGTTGTACATGTTATCTTACCTTGTATGTTGTGACTTCCGCATTTGAGTGGACTTCTCCACCAAAAGTTGTGTATGTCCTTTTGTGTTATGTGTTCCTAGTCACGTTGGGACTAATCCCTTTCAACCAGGAAGTCACCTTCACCCTCTTCCAATCACAGGGAAAGAACCATTGGCACAAGTACACTTACACTAACCAGGCACGCGAACCTCACTTCCCGAAGACAAAGCAGACCACTCCCTTGTGCTGACAAGCAAGAGTTGAGGCAAATCCTTAAGACAATGGCAACCGGGCCATCTTACCAAATGGGACTCCCAGACCAAACGGTGTGACGTCTAGTTGGGACTTCATACCAAGGTGATCCCTTGAATTTTGTCAAGCCCAACACAGTAAATAGTTCCTTCCATACTCGATGGACAATATTTGCAAAATATTTATGTGCTAGCCATGTTTTGTTGAATTTGAAGGGGGAAGCCTTATGGGAAGATTCCCCTTCCCAAGTGAGTATAATTGAGAGGTGATCTGAGGCAAAAGAAGGAATGAACAAAGATTTAAGATCCACCAGACCCACAATGAGGTGTTATTTCACCAAAAACTTGTTCAGATGCTTTAAAATGCATTCAATCCCCGACCGACTATTGTTCTAGGTGGGAACAATCTTAGGTGGGGCGATATCGTGTAGTAACAAAATGTTAAAAAAAGAGGTGAAATGAGACTCCTGATTTTCAGACTTGGCCTTGTCGCCCCAAACCTCATTACTATCAAGTGTTAAATTTAGGTCCTCGGCTATAATGAGGGAGGTAAAATCCAAAAACTGAACATTTGAGACCTCACCCTAATAAGATCTCTTGCTTGTATATGGTGTGTACATCTTGATGATGTTGAGTTGATAGAAGGATACTTGCAAGTGTAAAAAAATCTAGAAACTTGAGACTTGAGGGTTTCTAGGCCATCGCTTAACCTCTAGAGGGACCACAAGAATTAGTGGCACAAATAGGCCACACTGGACATACTCTAAGTAGGATTTCCCATGGCATGTCCTTAGGAATAATAGTTTATTGAAGAAGAATAACATCTAGTTTATCTTAGAGAATGATACCTATCAGAGAGCCAGATTTAGTTCCCACCCCTAACCCCCTTATGTTAAGGGACATGATGATCATGGGTAAACCATTGAATCAATATTGTCTACTTAAGGACCCGAGTATCAGATGTTTCTGGAGCTGATAATTCAGCAAGCACAATATCATCCATAGGAAAATTCGAGGTCATACGAGAAGCAAGATTTTTGTATTTAGTGGGTTTATTTTTCTGGAGGATCAAGGATTTTTTGGGAGTCATGACAGAAGGGGAGTGGCCTTTTCCTTGCTCCTCCCTCAAGTGGAAGAATGAATATTTTATGGTGAGAGGGTCCATATCAAAAGAATTAGTGTAGGAAAGAGTGTCCAGACCTCGATTCGATGAGATGGGACTATCATTAAAAGCAGACACAAACAGAAAAGAAAATGTGGGGGAGCGAAAGTCACAAGGAGAATGCCACAAAGATGAAGTAGGGGGATCCAAGTCCACAGCCAATGGAGGAAAATGTACGCTAGTGTTAGGGGGAGGGAGAAGAGTACCCATACCTAGAGATATAATACCTAGATGAATGTCACTAAGGGGGTCATTAGAGGGAAACAAATGAGGGGTGACAAAATCAGGGGTTGAATAGATACCAGAGGGAGGATTAGAGTTACCTGGAACCTTTTATAGACTTGTGGGAAATTGAAAAGCGTCCAACCAATCACAAGCATCTATGAAAAGAGAATGAGAACGACCCCATGAAGATATTTATTAACAAGATTGGTGGCGAGTTGGACAGGTTGCTAACAGGTGACCCGACAAGTGACAAACCAAACACCTGTATGGGATCCCCCAATAGTTGATGTTCAGTCTTTGGGTGAAGGAACCCCATAATAATTCCAACATAGATAATAGACCACTTCCAGAAGTGTCTTCGATGAGCACCTAAGCAATTTTCTTATCCAATTGTCCAATGCTCCCCTCATCCCAAAAATAGAAAGTGTTGATGGAATTGACAATATTAGAGATCGTCGAGTGGTCCCATAGCTCAAAAGGGAGTCCCAACAATTTTTCCCAAATAATATTATGACTAGGGGATTCCTTGAGAGGGTTAAAACCACCCTACCATTTCTGTAAAAGTAAGTAACCCCTTCCTTTCACCCAAGGCAAGCCTAAAATGAGTTCAATGTCTTCCTAACTGAGAAAAACCAAAGCAAACCTAGAATTATGCATCATACAGATCCTTTGGTTGTAACTTAGCTTAGGGATCCAAAACCTTGACATCCATTGTTTAATTTGGTCCCCTGTCATATGAGTGTATTTCCAGCACCCAAAAGGAACATGTAACATAAAATTCTCAATGTTATCCCAGAAGGACTTGGTTCTCTGAGTTAAATTATTCGGTGTATCATTCAAATTCAAGGATTTTAGAATTCGTATGACCACCTTTCTTGTTAGAGTAAACTAGGATGCAATTAGCTACGGGAACATCTATAAAGTCACCTGAACGTGTCTCAGTCCCATTTCCTTGTGAATGATCTCATTGTCGGTTAATTTGAGCCTGATTTTCTGCTTGAATCGTGATAGCGATGAGAGACTAGGGATCAGGAGAGGAATTTAGCTGCATGATGAACAAGCGTCGATGCACCCAAAATGATAGCGACAAATGCAATGAGGTAGGTAGCTAGCTTGACAACAACCAAGATGTTATAAAGTTGAAGTTTACACCTCAGATCAAAAGCCAAAATCTCAACGGAAAAAGGGAGAGTGTGAAATTTAAGGTGCACTTATGTTGCCCCTCCAGGAGTTGGAAAGAGTGGAAGAGAAAGATCACTGATAGGAACACATATTTCCCAATATTGTATGATGTGGTCCAACCTAGGCCACCTCTCATAAATGGTCTCGTCTTGTAATTAAAAACTCCTATATGCATTAAATTCTCACCAAAATGCACATACCAATAAATGGATTCCAAATTGAAAATGAGAAGCACGCTTAAACCAGACCCACTGAGAGAAATGAAAAAAAGGGAAACCACGACTGTGTAAGGTGAAACCAAATCTCAAGAGATGAACTCCCAAGATAGATTTCGACACAACAAGTGTGAGAACAACATCTGAATATATCCCAAAGTCAACAATTGTGACAATGATACTAAGTAGTCCTTACTGAAGCTTTCTCCCTTGATAATTCAACCCCCATATACAGGACGTAATGACTAGTTCTCAGTATTAAATAAAGACTAATAACCTCTTCTGGAAGCCCTACATTCTCACTTCCTTAGTGCTAAAAAATAGATCACGTTGAATACAAGAGAAAAATAAGGACGACAATCAACCTTTGGTAAGTTATGAATAGATATCTATGTGTGTTTGGAGCTCCTATCATCTTTATCCATCTCTGGCTCCTATATAATCAATTCCCACCATTTTAATTCAGTTTCTAATACCCACTCAATTGATGAAAAATAACCAGGCCAAAATTAGTACCCTGATTAATGGAAACATCTATGTCAAGCTGGATGGTTCCAACTGCACTGAAATCCCAACCAAAACATCTTGTTCTATAAACCTGCATATTACCAAAAGGAGATTAGTCCGTACTCAATAGGCCTATCAATCAGTCAATGTCCTCAGCTTAGAATCCTCCATATTAATAGTAAGTTCTAAGTGAATCTTTATGTATATTTGGAGCTCCTAATAGCTCCATCCATCTTTGGATCCTAATCAGTTGAAACCTCTATGTCCCACCGGATGGTTTGAGCTCCAAACTTCATGTTTTGTAAACCTCTATAACACCAAACTGAGATAGCTTCATACTCAATAGGCTTGTGAATTATTCAATATCCTCAGTTTAGAAGCTTCCATGTCCATGTCCTTCCATGCCATAATTGCTTTGTCTTTTGTGGAAGCTCCACTTCAAAATCCATACGCACTGGGAGAAAAATGGGTTTTCACTGACCTACCATAACCTTCAGCCACAGGAAATATTGACCTCAAGCACATGCAATTATAGGTAAGGACAAATCCAATGGGAAAATGAAATTACAAGAGAGGACAAAGCCGATCGGTACAATGATAGAGATGATGATGGAAAAACAATAGTGATGTTTACACTTTTCAATTTTTTACTTGATAGAAAACCGAAAATGAAAAGATGGGATTGGTTGCGATGAACATTGTTTGCCCTACCCAACCTGAAAATGAAAACAACTTTGATGTAAAAATAAGAAAAATTCTATATGACACCAAGTGTCATAATAGTACACACATCAAATCTCAATTATTATTATTATTATCCAATTTTAAGGTCAAGACCAAGACAAACACCAAATTGGTGTATGAGACCCCCTTGTTTGTGGGACAAGGGTCTCACCTATGAGAAATGATTTGAATGCTAAGTTTACGAAGGCATACATACTCTACCACCCTCTGGTTTTGAACCCATGACCTATGAGGAGGAAACACATGCTCTTAACCATTAGGCCCATAAATCTCAATATTTATGAAAATTTCATTTGTAAGTAAGTGTGTCAAACTCATGTTTCACTTTTAATTAATGCATAACTTTTGAAAACAATTTACAAAGTTAATTTTAACAATCACATTTTATATATGAATTCATGCTCATGCGATCCATATTAAGAATGTTCAGAATTTTTCAGTAAAAATCACATTAGAAACAGTTTGTCGACACTTTTCAAACCATCTAGTTCGGTTCATCATTAGGACAAGATGAAGAACCAAATCGTGGCATCAAGTTAAATAGATTAAGAAAACCATCTAGTGTGGTTCACCGCCAAGGAAAGATGAAGAACCAATCTTGGCATCAAGTTAAATAGATTAAAGTTTTTTGTTAATCGTTATAATATAATAGTTAGTTTGACTAAGGAAATATTATTTATTAAAATTATTTTAATATAAAGAAATAGATGTTAATATTGAATTAGTCAAAAGTAAAATTCTACTGAAATAAATATCTAAAATAACAATAATATTTAGAATGAGCTTAAATCATAAAAGCCATAAAACAATTAATTCAAATATAAATATATGTGTGTGTGTGTGTCAAACTTAAATAATCAAAGCAGTAAAACAAATAATTCTAAAAACCTGAAAATAAATAAAAATAAAAATTGGTCTCACAAAAAAAACTTATATTACAGATGTTTGAAATCATTTCATCATCTAGTCAGTGACTGATGATCATGAGTTCATACAAAATAATAAATCGTGGGAGAAAAGATTAAACTTTTCTCCATTTCTTTTTTCCATCTTTCACCATTCTCCTTGAGATGGTGTGGAGGATACAAGGGTGAGCTACTATCCTTCTTCTGTTCTTGAAGTTCCCTTTTCTGAATTAGAATTTTCTAAGGCATGAGGATGTTTAAAACTACTAGTATCATTTTCTTTAGATATCCTTTCTAGTTGTGTTAAAGTGACCTATAGTTCAGTTTGTCCTTTTATTGTTTCATCCTTTCCTTATTTTTATTGAGTATTCTGAGCTCGAATGGGATCCTATTGATCATCCTCTTCCTCTTCTAACTCATTTGGGAGAAATTTCCATCCTTTGGGCTACTTTCCTGACTTATTGTTTCTTTGTGATAATTTCTTGGCTTAACAACATGTGTTTTGTAGATGTCCTGTTTTTCAGCATGTTCTACATCTAAAGGCTATGTTCTCGAAATGTAGGAACTGAGTCTAGTTTTTCTTGTTTTGTATAAATTGTATGCGATCTAGAAGGCCTTTACTAATGTCCACTTCTACACATATTCAATAAAAAGTATAGATTTGTTCCTCCAGTCTTTGTGTGTCTGTCGTTATGTATTGTCTTAAAATATTCCCAGTGCCTTCTAGCATTGGTTCATGCCAAAACTGCAGGGGAGGGTTTTGAAGTCTAACCCACATCGGAATTTTTTATACAATCATGGTGCTTTAATAAAATTTTGGGAATCATGGGGCAATGAAATGTCCTTTTGATCTCGAGAACCATGGGCCTTCCTAAATTACTATTTCTCGAACTTCCAATGATGCAAACTTTACGATGAAGAAACCTTTGGAGCAAAGGTGAATTTCAAAGTTTGTTGTCCAATTTGTGAATATCAATGGAAAATATGCATTGGTTTTGGCTAGAAGTTGTTAAATCTACAGATGATGGCGTGGGTTGAAAAGGCTGTGTAGAGATCGTTTGTTTCTAGAATCTCTATGACCAGTTCTAGGACACAATTCACTTGTTCTACTATGTAGCAGCCAGGAGTGTTGAGTGTTTGTTTTTTCTTTGTTGTAGTTGTTGGTTCCCCTTATAGAATGTTTTTGTAGGAGAGATCACTCTTGTTCTGTTCTTGGTTTGTTAATGTAACCTTTGGTAAAATAGATCTAATAATCCCACCTGTTGTCTTTGACTTACTTGTTCCCGTTGCTCTGCCCCTTAGTTGCAGATTTAAGATGATGGTGACAATTGAATGAATGTTGTATTCTTGTAGACATATCTCATCCTTTAGATATCTACCATTGAACATCAAGTTTTGTAGATGTGGTGGGTAGCCCCTCTTTTTCATGATGTTCTACTTTAATTGAAAAACCATATCAGAGTTTTGTACTGAGACTATTGTTGATTTTCCAGCATGGGACTTTATGAATATTTGTACAGCGTTATGATCTTTTAGTTTTCCTTGATCTGGGAAATCATATGATGGAAATTTAGATACCTGCAACAAAGTCTACTTTAAGGGCCTGACAAAAGAGGGTCAAGCTGCACAATGGGGATCCAATAGCCATCGGTTTGTTTTCATTCTAGGTTGTCTGGATAAAAACTTTAGGTCTATTCCAATCATCCTTTGTAGGTGAGGATCTATCATAGATCATCTTTGTTTCATGCAGCCTATATACTTTGTTGGTGGTTACTAGGCAAAAGGGCTAGAGACTGGATCAGAGAGATAAACCCCAATTAGATGGGATGTCTCGACTAGAGCAGTCGCAGGTGCGTATATAAAAATGATACAATTAAAAAGGGGGATCCCAAGGTGCATTGACGTGACTTTGCGCATGAATATCTAACTCAATACCACAAATTGATTGAAAAATAAAAATTCCTTTATCTAATGCACTCAGTAGAGAAAGCACCTTCACAGATAGTGAGAATAGCAGATTTGATGTCCATAAGGAATTGAGGGGAAATCCCATAATGTCTGATTCCAACTGTCACAAAACAAGAGATTTGGTTATCTTTTTCAACGATCTTGGTAAGGGACACAAACCCGATGACATCAATCTTCTCGACTGCAGAAGGTTACAAGAACCTAACATTTTCCATTCGTTGTGTATAAAAAACGATCTTATGCACATCATATTGGAAGGGTGAACGCTAGGCCCTTTCTCCCTATGTTGATCCTCCATCAAAAATCCTTGTCGTCGTCTTACATCATTCATCGCCACATAATATCGATGTCTTTGATCCTTCTATGCTTATGGAGATTAATTTTTGCGTTTGGCCTGCAACTCGTACAGAGGGCTTGTGGGCATTTCTCGCCAAAGAGAAGATCTTATCGATGGAGTTATCCAATAGAGGCGGAAAAGAATCATGACACCAGACGTCTGAAGATTTGTTCAATGCAAAGCCAGAAGAAAATCCCATCAATTGTGCCATCATTGAATCCCTAAAAGCTCTAATTTCAAGCTTCATATACCTTTCAAATATATATATATATATATATAATTATATATAATATATATATATATAGGTTCTAAATTATAGATGAAATAGTTTTTTTCACCAGAGTTCACCAAAATCCAACAATACAATTTCAAGATCTTTTTGTTGTTTGAAATAGCTTTTTGAATTCATATATGGATTGATCACCCTGAAAAACCCCAAAGGCACCCGAATTATGTAGATTAAACAATTCAAACTCAAGTTTTTAAAAATATCTATCAGATTTTGATTAAAATTAATGTGATAAAATGTCATGAAAAAAACCATTCAATCTGTAAGTTACACTACGACTAATTTATCTACTATAAATATTATATATATATATATTATATATATATATATTTATATTATTATTAATTTTAACTTATATATATATATATATATAATATATATCATATATATCATATATAGGAAACAACTCTTAAATCAATGTCACAAAAGAAAAGTCAATGATGGGAAGAGATAAAAATTGAGAAGAAAAATAAAATTTTAAAAATTAACATATTAAAATAATAATAAAATGTAATAATAGTAAAAAAAATAAAAATAAAAAATAAAAATTTAAAATACAAAGGGATCAAACATCTACTAATATTCCAAACATCCTATCTATTCAAACTACTTGGCCTACTTTCAATTTCCATGGCCTCCCTGAACTTATGGTGATGAAAATGATTAATCCTTGCAATGGCCCTGGTTTCACCAATGTATGGACTGGCACAGGAAGATGAGATGACATAAACACCTTTCCCATTTTTGGGGTCCACAGGGTCCACCAATCTTATGGAGCTCCTTACTACTAAGAGTCCAATACTATTGCACCAACTACAAAAGAATTCAACAAACACATTTGTGATTTTCTATCACTTCCTATATCAATATAAAGATATTTTTGAAAATGCAATCTAAGTTCTTCCTCTAAAATATTGCTACATTTGAGTCCCTTTCTACATCAATACAACTTATTTATATAAATGATCAATATTTGAGTTGAATTATATATATATTGATCAGGAGCTCAGGACTAAGTGTCATAAAATGGTCAAAATTGAAAGTGCTCAAAATTGGCTCAAACTTTAATGACCGGATAGAGCTCGTCCTCCCAATTCCGGCGCCACAAACGGTTCGAAAAATGGTTGCCATATGTGAATGTTATGGCAAAAACAAAATTGTCCAATGACCCTTGATTTTTGAATTTTCAAAAAAAATTAAAAAAAGAATATTCTGTAGAATATTCCATAGAATATTCTTTAGAATATTCCTGGGAATATTCCAAGGAATATTCCTTCTGAACAACCAATCAGAAGTTTCCACGTGGCAGGCCTGGAGGCCGCCACATGGCCCAGGGTGACATCATGATGACGTCACCAAGCAAGGTTTGGGCATACGTTAAAAATTTCATGGTTTGGTCGACTTGTGGTTGAACTTGCGACCACCGGTGGGTAATTGTAACGCCTTACCAACCCACTACATGGGACGTATTTGCTATAAGGATGGTGGGAACATTTTATAAAGTTTAAATTTGTTTCGGCCGGAAACCAAAGTGGGCCAGCCCCCAAGGGCAAGCCCCATTCACATGACCGCCTCCATATGACCACTACCCAGAACCGGTGGGTAGTTAGCGGCGGATTTGGCAGAGTGCCAAATTTGGGCGGTCCCGCCATATTAGGCGGACTTATCTGGACCTCCACTACAATTAGCTGGAGTTTTTCAAGGGAAACTGGCAGTTGGGATTAAATGGCCATAACGTTTGCTAGGAAAGGCCGTTTTGAACGATTTTT
This sequence comes from Pinus taeda, assembly GCA_000404065.3. Classification (NCBI taxonomy): domain Eukaryota; kingdom Viridiplantae; phylum Streptophyta; class Pinopsida; order Pinales; family Pinaceae; genus Pinus; species Pinus taeda. The sequence continues at coordinate 16,433 of APFE030256771.1, forward strand.
TTTTTTTTTTTTTGGGTCTCTTCGACCTTTTGAAGCCATTGGCATAGGTATCACATCCATCTGAGGTCATTTTCAGGTGTTTTAGCTTCGGGAAAGTTCCAGGAGCCACCAAGGCCAAATCAGTTTGGGAGCTGCCTTGGGAATTGTGCAGCCAGTGAATGTGGAACGAAGGTCAATCCTAAAGTTTTCCAGCCTTCTAAATTCATTTCTACAGCTCGTTTTTCCTTCTTAGGCATTCTTCTCACTGTTTAGCTTCAGGGAAGCTTTCAGGGCCACTAGGGCCATTTCAGTGTTGGAGCTGTTTGGGGGCTATGTTCATCCGTTTTCGGTGATTCAAAAGTCTGTCTGCTATTTTTGACCTTCTGAGTCTAATGGCAGAGGTTTCAGAACCAATTGAGTTCATCTTCACCTCGAAATTCTCCATGCAAGTTTAAAGGGCCACCAGGGCCAATTGGGGAAAGTACTGTATAAGTTACAAATTTCATTGTTTAGTGCTTGGGAAAGAGCATGTTTAGCTAATTCCTATCTTCTGATTCTATATTTAAAGTCAGATATGTCCTTAGAGACACCCATATTCTTGTATTAGCCTTTGTAGCAATTTTAATACAAGAGGACAAGCCTAGTTGGAGAGGTTTGGTCCAGCAGATGTAGCCCAGAGGGGGGGTGAACTGCTTTATCATTTTGATGTCTTTATTTGCTGAAGATGATATGCTAAACAAAACTGATATAAAGTGTTAAACAGAAAATATACATAACTTTCATGCACACATAATCACCTATTCAGCTACAGAAAGTTATTTGTCTTATTCTGCAAGACCTTAAACTTCAAGTATGTGTATGTCAAAGACTTCTAAGTGTTTACTTTGCTATTTCTTCAGGCAGAGCCTGTAGAGGGCCAGGTAGCCTCTAGAACTCATCCTCTTTTTAGAGGTGACATGTCCAGTGAATGCCCCTACAGTCTATCTCTGTATAAGAAATAAGAAGTCTATACATTTTTAGAGGTCATTTGGAGTGTCTAGCTCACAGTTGAAATTATTGGAAATGGATACCTTGCACCCTTAAAAAAGTACATTCCATTTTTCAGATCAGATGGTATCAGAGCCAGGTTGAGCATTTGATTGTGCAAAAGGTGTTAAAGCAGTGTGAGAGATTGACTGTTTTATTTGATGCTTACCAGGTTGCTTGAATAAGAAGGGGTTTTTGTTTGAAAATTGGTTAAAGCTTGTCATTTGATTGAAAGCTTTGAGAACTCTTATTTGGAAGTTTCTTTTGTTTAATTGACCATTTACATAATGTCAATTTCTTCCACAAGTGAAGGTTTCCTCTTCACAAAATTCTTCAATGATGACATGAAGAATGAGTTCCTAAAGGTGAAGGACATGGTGTAGCTTCTCCTTGAGGATCAAAGAGAAAGTGTTAAGCTTCATGCACAATTGATGGTGATGAAGGATGAGAAGGAAATAATTCTCCGAAGACTGCATGACATGGAGAAACAACTCCTTCAAGCTCAAGAAGCTTTGTCCAAGAAAATGCATGAGGATGAGGTAAATCCTTCAAACTTGTCTTCAATTTCCTCAATTGAAAAGTGTGTTGGTTCTTTTGAAAAACATACAAGAGGTATGGGGTCCAAATTAATGTTTAAGATGGGCTACCAAGAAGGCAAAGGTTTGGGAAAGCATGCACAAGGCATGGTTGAACCTATTTCAGTTGTGGAGCGACCCAAGAATGTTGGTCTTGGATATGAACAATTTAATGGTGAAGCATTCAAATCCTTGAATGCATGTGATGCAAATTTAAAAAGAACCTTTATCCCAAGTTCTCAAATGAATATATGCCAAAATTGTTTCAAGAATGATTGCCATTGTTTTAAGCCATCATTGCAACAAGTAGAGGGTAAACATGTCGCTGATGGCGATCATGCAAATGTAAACAATTTTCAAGACAAGCACAGTGATGAAAGTCTCAAAAGGAAAGTTGTCTCCTCTACTAGTTCATCGTTTCTCAAAGACAAAAAGGATGGACATTCTATGCAGCAAAAGAGGAAGTTTTGTTGCACATTTTGTGGTGGATTTAACCATGTTGCTTCAAGATGCTGGTTGAGAAAGAAAGCACACATGAAGCAGATGAGGCAAAGAAAAGTTCCTCAGAAAGTGCTCGAAAGTTGCAAATTTTGTCAAAAAAAGGGACATCATGTTTCTCATTGTTGGACCTTGCATCCAACAAGTCGTCCAAAGCACATGCAGCTTGAGGACAAAAACATTGGTGCAAGTGGATCTATGGATTCCATTATCGATGTGGAAGATTCACATGACGAACTGCTGCTGCAACAAAAATCGCCATTGAAGTGGCTTGGTAAGAAGTGGATGGACTTCATGATATAGTAAGACATACTCCTTTTGTACATACAAACTTTGGATGTATGCATGTTTTTTTTTATGTTGTTGCAAAAATTTCACCATGGAAGGGATTGATGGTGTTCCAAAAAGGAGCTTCTTCTTCATTTGATTCACCTCCTCATGAAGGTAATGAAGGTGAAAGACAAAGGTATAAATCTGATTTCAATCATAGTTCCTTTGATCATGTAAAGAATGGAAAATTTCCACACAAGCATTGGAAAAGAATTGCATGTTCTTTTTGTGGTTTGTTTAACCATAATGTTTCTAGATGTTGGAAAAGAATGGCAACATGCAGGAAACTTTTGAAGGAAAGGAGGCAAGAAGCCGAAGTTCCAATGAACAATGTAAATCCTGCTATCAAGAAGATGAACATGTGTTTCACTTATTCCCATAAGCATGGACATACTACTGAAAGGTGTTGGACTCTAAATCCAACATTGCTTCCACGAAAGTTAAAGAAATTGGAGCAGGAGTATGGCAAGAATGGGAAGGAATTTTCCATCATTGATATGTGTCAGGATGATACACATGTTGATATTGATGTGCAGTTAAAGCAAGTGCCTTTGAAATGGATTGGTAAGAAATGGTTAGAATTCTTATCCAATTGAAGTTGCATGTCTTTTGATTGAATGCATTTCTTGGTTAAGGGAATGCAAGTTGCAGGATGGAAAAGCTGAGTATGAGACTCACTCTATTGCAGCAAAAGTTATATTTATTTCAGCTTTGAAAGTACATGTACATGTGATCGAGGATCTTGTACTTATGATTGTACTTAAGAGAAAGTTGAAGGATAAACTGCATGCATGAGAATGATATGCATGAGCACAGGGATCATGATGATTTCCTTGTATTTTAAACATGTATGTGTGATTAACTTGAAGGGTTGATTACTTTATTGTTAACCATGCATGTAATGTAATATTGACTTGGAAAAAGTTAATTTGATCTCCAAGATTGTAAAGAGGAGAAATGATGAAGTGTTTCATCTTTGTAAAAGCCTTCTCATTTGGGAGGCAGCTATTCTTCTAGAGCAGAGGTGCCATGGATGGGCATCGTGACAGTTAACAAGCCCACATGTTTAGAGGAATGTTTCAGCTCATATATCAGCAAGTTTCATTGCTGGTTCCTGAAATTTTAGATTTGTCTGGCGAAAGAACTTGGTCGGGATTCAACGAGTACTTGGCTTATGCAGTGAAAAGTCGCCATGACAACAGTTGGCAAGGCAAGACATTTTGGGCAGTATGCTCTTTTGGCTGAAAGGAAGAGGATATTTCTGTTCCTCAAGTGCTGTACATTTCAGTTCAGAGATTCAGTGAGCTTTTGGAGACCAAAAGCCTTCCCATTTGGGCGGTGTGATCAAGAGCTCAGGACTAAGTGTCGTAAAATGGTCAAAATTGAAAGTGCTCAAAATTGGCTCAAACTTGAATGACCGGATAGAGCTCTTCCTCCCGATTCTGGCGCCACAAATGGTTCGAAAAATGGTCTCCGTATGTGAAAGTTATTGCAAAAACAAAATTGCCCAATGACCCTTGATTTTTGAATTTTCAAAAAAAATTAAAAAAAGAATATTCCATAGAATATTCTTTAGAATATTCCTGGGAATATTCCAAGGAATATTCCTTCTGAACAACCAATCAGAAGTTGCCACGTGGCAGGCCCGAGGCCGCCACATTGCCCAGGGTGACATCATGATGATGTCAGCAAGCAAGGTTTGGGCATACGTTAAAAATTTCATGGTTTGGTCAACTTGTGGTACGAACCTGCGACCAACGGTGCGTAATTGTAACGCCTTACCAACCCACTACATGGGACGTATTTGCTATAAGCATGGTGGGAACATTTTATAAAGTTTAAATTTGTTTCGGCCGGAAACCAAAGTGGGCCAGCCCCCAAGGGCAAGCCCCATTCACATGACCGCCTCCATATGACCACTACCTAGAACCGGCGGGCAGTTAGTGGTGGATTTGGCGGAGCGCCAAATTTGGGTGGTCCCGCCATATTAGGCGGACTTATCTGGACCTCCACTACAGTTAGCTGGAGTTTTTCAAGGGAAACTGGCAGTTGGGATTAAATGACCATAACTTTGGCTAGGAAAGGCCGTTTTGAACAATTTGTTTTTTTATTTTGGGTCTCTTCGACCTTCTGAAGCCATTGTCACAGGTTTCACAGCCATTTGAGGTCATTTTCAGGTGTTTTAGCTTCAGGGAAGTTCCAGGAGCCACCAAGGCCAAATTAGTTTGGGAGCTGCCTTGGGAATTGTGCAGCCAGTGAATGTGGAACGAAGGTCAATCCTGAAGTTTTCCAGCCTTTTGAATTCATTTCTACAGCTCGTTTTTCCTTCTGAGGCATTCTTCTCACTGTTTAGCTTCAGGGAAGCTTTCAGGGCCACCAGGGCCATTTTAGTGTTGGAGCTGTTTGGGGGCTATGTTCATCCGTTTTCGGTGATTCAAAAGTCTGTGTCTACTATTTTCGATCCTTTGAGTCCAATGGCAGAGGTTTCAGAACCAATTGAGGTCATCTTCACCTCGAAATTCTCCATGCAAGTTTAAAGGGCCACCAGGGCCAATTGGGGAAAGTACTGTACAAGGTACAAATTTCATTGTTTAGTGCTTGGGAAAGAGCATGTTTAGCTAATTCCTATCTTCTGATTTTGTATTTACAGTCAGATATGTCCTTAGAGACACCCATATTCTTGTATTAGCCTTGGTAGCAATTTTAATACAAGAGGACAAGCCTAGTTGGAGAGGTTTGGTCCAATAGATGTAGCCCAGAGGGGGGGTGAACCGCTTTATCATTTTGATGTCTTTATTTGCTGAAGATGATATGCTAAACAAAACTGATATAAAGTGTTAAACAGCAAATATACATAACTTGCATGCACACATAATCACCTATTCAGCTACAAAAAGTTATTTGTCTTATTCCGCAAGACCTTAAACTTCAAGTATGTGTATGTCAAAGACTTCTAAGTGTTTACTTTGTTATTTCTTCAGGCAGAGCCTGTACAGGGCCAAGTAGCCTCTGGAACTCATCCTCTTTTTAGAGGTGACATGTCCGGTGAATGCCCCTACAGTCTATCTCTGTATAAGAAATAAGAAGTCTATACATTTTTAGAGGTCATTTGGAGTGTCTAGCTCACAGTTGAAATTATTGGAAATGGATACCTTGCACCCTTAGACAAGTACATTCCATTTTCAGATCATATATATAATATTATATATATATATATGAAAAAAATTAAACGATATTTCTTTTTAACCTTCATAAATGATTTCTAATTGGAAAGGTTAGGGTCCTATAATTTATAGGATCAATTAGATGATTATTTTGTGGATTTTCATGTCATGAGATGTTGTAAATAATATTTCATTATACAACTTATTTTAAAAAAAATAAAAAATATAGAAAAAAGAAAAACAAAATGAAAGGGGGATATATAAAAAAAATGATATATGTGTGAAAAAACAGAAGAAAAAATAGATGTATATTTAAAAATAGATATATGATGAAAAACCACTTAGAAAAAATAAAAATACGTGATGCTAGCTTAAATTTTGCATTAGATGTTAGATATATAAGTTTAATTAGTTAATCACACAATGTTATCATGATTATCTAAGTGTTAATAAAGTTATTTTTGACATAATGATTTTTGTCGTATGTAATAATGCTTTTGGTATAATCAAAGACCGCGATATAACACGATGAGATCACCAGTTGCTGATGACTTCAGACCATCTCTGCCCCTCTAACAGTTAATCAGGGGGGGGTTCTGAAAAGCGGATTCTCCCAATCTTGCATTTGCAGCATGTCACTCCCTCAAAGACTTCAGACACCCCTCCACCAAAACTACTTACTGCTCACTCCCCCCCTCCCGGGCCTGAAATCTACCTTTCCCCCTTCTCGCCTAATAATAACCATTAACCCTTCTCCCTCCACTCAAATCTACTCCACAACATGTCACATCCCCTCCAATCTGCTCCCGCCAAATGTCGTATCCCCTCCAATACAATCTCACCAAGTGTCATATCCCTTCCGACTCTGCTCCCATTATTGTCACATCCCCCTCACTTATCATTAACGTTCAGCATCTGTTTTGTATTTTGATCATTGCCAAATTAATGACTCTGCTCCATGAAATGGAAAACTTTCAACAATAAATGATCTCTCCTATAAGATAAATTAGTACACTATTTAGTCGTCCTCTCCTCTAACGTTCCAAAACACTAAACAATAGAACCTGCTACTACTACTACAAACTTATCTAGCCGAATTGTTTTCCTCCAACCAACTCCCGAGTAATTAAGTGCTTCCATTTTATTTCCTTCAGCATATCTTCTAAAATTAAATCGAAAGCCATAGGGGAAATCCCTATGCTTCCCCCTGTAATTGAATTAGACCATCAACCCTTACTGGAACAACACTATAAAATTTTTGAAACCAACTGTGAATTCAACCTCTACAAACTCCACGATTGGTTAAAGAAAAAATTTCTTGATCTTACTCAGAAATTGAGTTTGTGGGAGTCTTTCCTACCTCAATTCGCTTTTCCTCACACCCATCATTTTCGAAATTTGTTTCATGGTTCCATTCCGGGTACATACCCAGTCAAAGAGAAATTGGTGCCCAAAACAATGATATTTTGTTCACAATTACCCTCGACTCGATATGTCAAATGCTTCAGATCCAAAATTCAACCACATTGAAACCCTTTTTAGTAGTTTCCCTCATGGAACTCTACAAAAACATGACTTTTCCCCACAGAGCCAAAATTTTAGTGACATTTTTACCTAAGAATGTCCAATTGCCAAAAAGAAACCCTCCTTATCCATCCTGAAGGTTTCCTGAAATGAAAAAACAAATCATTTCCATAATTTCTTGTTTTTTGGGCTATCAAATCTATCAATGGGTTGATGAAGCCATTATAGGTTTTCTATCAATGTTTTCAACAGAAGAAAAGCCTTCAGTCTTCTTTCATTACAATGAATTCCTAGCAGAGGTCATTCATGAACAAGTCGTTAAGTTTTCTACAAAAGGAGCCTTCAAGCATGCCTCAGTTTTAGTTTACTTATTCTTATTCCATCAAGCATACATATTTCAATTTCCATTATATAAACTATATGAACAAGGAAATGCACATTCTGTGATCCATTGGAATTCCTTGGTAAGGAAGAAAACCAATGAATTCACTTTCAGTGATTATGTAGACATGTTTTGGTACACAGTTTCTTGCCTACTTAACAATGATGCTGAACCTAGAATTGGACCTGAGATTAGGAGAATTCTACATCTCAGTGAGAAAACAAAGATAGGTGACTAGTACCTATATCAAAATTACAGCAAGATTAGGGTGTATGGATGCAAATTTCCTCCATATAAATTGCCTAAATTTGTTCCTATAAGAATTTTTGCATTAGAATATATTAGGCAAATGATAAATATGGATGATCTGCACTTTGTGGCAACCAAAAGGAAATATTAGTTCAAAATCAAAGCATAGGTTGGGCCTTTCATTTGTAATACCAAGACAACAACAAAAGAAGCAGATCTTTTGCTCAAACAGATGAAATTTAAATTTAGTTTCACTTGGTCATATGATCCTTTAGGAATAATATCAAAGTTGAGAGTAGAGCAGAAAAATATTCCTCACACTCATACTATGAGACCTGAAATTGAGCAATATATGAATCAAAATCAATTGCATGAAAACACATTGTAGGGGCCAGAAGAACATGTACTTTCTATTCTAACATCACAGACACCAGTGCCATAGGGAAAAGACATAAAAGGCCCAGGGAGGATGTTTCCCCTTTAGTCTCAGAAATTCACAGGAAATAATTCCAAATATATAAAAAGAGGCATAAAACAAATCCAGTAGAAGAGTTTTCACAGGAATAAATGTTCAGTCTATAATAGTTTTCACAGGTCCTTATACTTCTAATATCCCTCGACTTGATAATATTTTCATAGGGTCACCATCATCTTCAACTTCTCAAGAACCACTGGAAACATGTCAATAAGGAGAATTGGTCCATGGTCAAGTTGAACCAAGTATATTTGCTAGGTATAAGGAAAAAAAGAAGAAAAATGAACTACTGGAAGCAACAACCTATTCTTAGTCCTGGAAGTAGATAACTTCATCACAACACAGACTTCTCTCTGCTTTTGACACCGAGGAAGGGAAAATGCAGATAGCTTTCCTTGAAGATCAAGTTCCTTTTTGTAAAAGTACAGATGAATGTAAGAAGTCTATCTTTTATTTTAACATTTATCAAATCCATCCTATTGATCACATGGCTTTGCATAAGAAAACAAGTAAAATGTCATATTCTACCCTGACAAACTCAGGAATGGTAGCATCCAGACTTCAGGATTCGGTCAACAATATTCAATCTCAATCAAAATTAGAGAAAATATATTCTTTAGATAAAAACACTAAGATAAAGTCTTTAGAGGATTTAGTAATTAAACTGGGATATGATCCTAGTAATTTTAAAGCTATTGATGAGAAACAACTCAAGCTTCCATCAACTGAAAATCCACAAACAAAGGAAGTTGGTCAACTAGAGAAGGAGAAATAAGATATTTTTAAAAGTATTATTGAACATAATGGACAGATTAAAGAAATGGAGACTGAAATAGAAAAGTTGCTAAAAGAGAAAGAGAAGTCAACTAAATTATCAGTCATTCCTCTTGTTACCACTCACAACTTTTGCTTATAAGTTTTGGAAGAAGAGAAGGTTTTGAGGTAACCACAAACCAACCTTTAAGCATAGGCTCTAGCCAACCTATGGCTCAGAGAGGGATCTCTCTATATAATTTAGTTATGTTTGCTTAGATATTAGGCTAGCTCTAGAGTCCAGGGGGGTTTATGATTTATATGAAGATTTGGTGCTGGAATCCTTAAAATGGACAGATAGGTTGATGCCTTTAGGCCATTGGGCAATGGAGTCAAAGAAGGGGCAGCGGAGTTGGAGTTAACTCACGAAAGGGAATGTTCAAGGGGCAATATAGTAGAGTGAAGTACAAATCCTTGGACTAAATGGTGAGATGAATCTTAATGGAGGTGAGAGGGCAATCAAGAATCCTTAGACCAAGGCTAAGATGAGGGAACAACAGTGAATCATGAGTAAAGGGAAATTAAGAATCCTTTACTATAGACCAGAGGAGAAACTACAGAAGCTAAGGAGTAGTCTAGAATTCCCTAGCTAAGATAGTTTAAGAGAAAACATTAAGAATGTATAACAATAAGACAAAGTGCAGTTAAGAAAATTCTGAAATAATATTCAAGTTAAAACATTCAGAATTTTGAAACATTTAAGAGTATGAAACAACTTTAAGAGAGATAAAAAAAACAAGAAAATTACTCATTTGTACTCTGCTTTACACATGAATCGCTTGAAATATCTGATCTTTATTCATCAATCCAGCATGCTGGCCCAGTCAGTGATACAAAATCTTTATAGTCTTTGAACAAAATTCTATTGAAAGTATAATAATCCACACTACATACTTCAATTTATGAAGTATTTATACAAAATATTTTACAAAATATCCCAAACTAACTTGGGAATTAATCTAGGAAATTCAAAATATCTTCTCGCAGGAGGATAGAGACAACTATTGAACTGTTTTCTTGTTGTCCCTTTTATTGTGGTTTAGCTGGAAGTTTATGGTTGTTATGCTTTGTGTTGGCCAAAGGCTGTTGTCTTCTATACTGATACTCTTTGACATAGATACTCTTTGACTGTGTAACCTTTGACTATGATGCCCTTTTACCTTATTGACTGCGTGTTTGACCTTTAACTGTGTTCTGCTATAGCAAGTTAGTCAATTTTTACCATTCTTGATATAGTGGTAACTGGATACTCAACATTCTCCAGTAAGTTTCATCTACCTCAGTGTATTTGGAAAATTAAGGCGTATTTACAAACAAATGTTTTACCTCATGTTGGATGTAAAATAGATTTTCAAAAGCACTGTACAGTACCTTTGCGGTTGGTACTCCTGAAGCCTGTGAAGTAGCCACTTGTTGTCTTGCTACATCCTGAGTTTGTTGTTGTAATCTCCTTGTTCCATAATTTTATCATGAATTACTAAAGGATTAGGTAATCCCTTCTCCTTTAGCTTATCAAACTTAGTCATGAACCTGTCAATGACTACATGCATTTCCTTGCTCTTTTCCTCTAACTTATGCATAAGGTCCCTCTTAATGAGGACTTTCTTTACCTCCAGAATAGTAGCAGTCTCGTTTTCAATTTCTAGTTCTTGTAGTTGGTACTTGTTCTTTGAATTTAAGAACTAGATGAGCTTGGTAGCATCTTTAGGCCTGTGGCCTAATTCTGTCTTCACTTTCTCAATAGCCTCTGTTATTAATCTTATGAGATCAATATGCTCAAGTATGACTTGTATGGATGGCCAAATATCATTGAAAGAGTCAATGATATTGGCCCACTATTTTTCCTTGGCTTCTCCAAGTGGCTCCTTTCGTGTCAAGTCTCTTTCCATTAACTTGAGCTTTTCCTTTATCCTTGTGGCCTTCTGCTCCTCCTCTTTCTGCATAATCTTAGCAAGCTTATAGTATGTTTCTAAGCTTGCCACTTGTTCCTTTAGCTTATTTATCTCGTTTGTTTGAATAGAAATTTCTTCCATGGCATGAACAAGCTTGGCTGCTTCATCTATCACTGTACCTACTACTGTTGTAGAAGCTCCTGATGTAGATGCTGCAGTGGTGATGGACAAGGCAGTGACTATAGGAGTTTTTGGAGCCAATGTGGCTGCCAATGTAGATGGTACTGCAGTAGTCAATATAGGGATTACAGTTGCTGGTGTGGTCCCTACTTCACCTTTCTTCAATTGGATTAAGGCATCCAATTCCTTCTCTGTGCTCCTCAACTGATTATTCAGCTTGAGGACCAAATCCATTAAGTCCTCATGCTGAGTTTGAGACTGTAACACCTCCTATGTTTGTGGATGATCCAAGGAGGGTATATTTAGTTTTTTCTTTAGTGAAGCAATGTCCTCGTTCTTCTATTTTATTAACTCCTCTGTTGCTTTGATATCTTTGGGATCATGTCCCATCTCTATGATCAAGTCTTACAAAGACTTGATTCTGTTATCCTTGGCTTGTGATGAACCCTGTTCAAGCTGATAATGAGCTAAGATGTTGTTTAGGGAACTTTGCAATGGATGAACAGATATGGACTTCCCTGTCAGGGTGGAGTAGATTATTTCTCCATCCTACTTGTGAAACTCTATTTGGTCCACATGGTGGATATCCCTGGCCAACACCTCAAAATCAACTTTCTTATAGTCAGTGTGTACCCTTGGTTGTTGCACATTTGGTTGAATGAAGGACACCTGCATCTTCCCCTCTGTGATGTCAAAGGTCGACATAAATCTACTCTGACCTGGATTAAAAAGTTTGAAACGCTGAGCATATTTCTTAGTTTTCAACCTTTCATTCCTCATTTTTATCTCTTTGAATTTGTCTTTCATACTTTTATCTTGGTCTGTTGGCCTACTGAAGGACGAGGCCTCTACACTCATCTATCTCTGTATCATCTAGGCTCTTGAGGATGATGGGGTTTGTGTTTCCACTGAAGGAACAATACCTTTACTCCTTTCTCCCTTAGAATCAGTTATTTCAACTAAGCTATCGGTGTCTTCCTGCTCTGACACAGGATAAGCCTTTTGCTTTGCCGTCTTTCATATGATGTTTCCCCTTCAGTCTTAGAAATTCATGTGAAATAATTCCAAATATATAAAGAGAGGCAGAAAAAAATCTAGTAGAAGAGTTTTCACAGGAATAAAATGTTCAGTCTACAATAGTTTTCACAGGTCCTTATACTTCTACTATCCCTCGACTTGATGACATTTTCATAGGGTCACCATCATATTCAACTTCTCAAGAAGCACTGGAAACATCTTAGTAAGGAGAATTGGTCCATGATCAAGTTGAACCAAGTATATTTCCTAGGTATAAGGAAAAAAAGAAGAAAAATGAACTACTAGAAGCAACAACTTATTCTTAGTTATGGAAATAGACAACTTCATCACAACACAGACTTCTCTCTGCTTTTGACACCAAGGAAGGGGAAAATGTAGATAGCTTTCTTTGAAGCTCAATTTCCTTTTTGTAAAAGTACGCATGAATACAAGAAGTCTATCTTTTATTTTAACTTTTATCAAATCCATCTTATTCATCACATGGGTTTGCATAAGAAAACAAATGAAATGTGGTATTCTACCCTAACAAACTCAGTAATGGCAGCATCCAAACTTCAAGATTTAGTCAACAATATTCATTCTCAATTAAAATTAGAGAAAATATATTTTTTAGGTAAAAACACTAAGATAAAGTCTTTAGAGGATTTAGTGATTACACTGGGATATGATCCCATTAATGTAAAAGCTGCTTAGGAGATCGTTAAAAGAAAAAATGTTGACATTTCAGCCCTAAAGAAACAACTCAAACTTCCATCAATTGAAAATCCACAAACAAAGGAAGTTGGTCAACTAGAGAAGGAGAAATAAGATATGTTTAAAATTATTATTGAGCATAATGGATATATTAAATAAATGGAGACTGAAATAGAAAAGTTGCTAAAAGAGAAATAGAAGTGAACTAAATTATCAGTCATTCCTCTCACAACAGTTCCAGTTGCAAGTACATCAAAAGCAAGGGCTTCTACTTGAGTAGCTACTACAGTGGAAACACGGTCTACTAATACATTAGGAGAATTAATCAAAGTTATGCAAGACTTTTCTATCAAAGGGCAGGAGATTTAAAAGTTGAAAGCTCAGCTTAAAAACCTCCCACAGCTGAAATTAAAAATTGATAATATGTTTATGTTAGAGCTTCCAAAAACTCACAGATTAAATCAGATAATTGAAGTTTTAGAGAATGAATCTGTCATGGCATAGACAATTGCACAGGAAAATGAGAACTTTTGGGCAGAAATTAATGAATTTATGACTGAAATTTTACCTTCCATTGAAATTATTTTTGAGTAGGAGGAATTTGTACATAAATCAAAAGAGGTCATCGAAGGGATAAAGGAAAACGCGGGTTAGAAGCCAAGTGAAGCTACTACCTTAATAAGAACCTTGAATTCAAAGACAAAAGAAGAACATGAAGAATATGAGATTACAGACAAAACTAAGACAATACTTGAGGTAAGAATATTTCTTACAAAAAGGAATCTAATCTTACTATTAAAGAATAAATGTCATAATTTGGAGTCTAGCATTCAAAAATTCCACAAGAAGTCCAACATATTGCACCAAAAGGGGCTTCCAAGTTTAAAGGGAATTGGAGATAAATTAGTTCAACTAGATGATTATCAGCAAAAGCTATATTCCATAGCAAGAGATAAATCTAAATTTTCCAACATAAAGGGAACTATTACACGTAAAGTTTTCATGGAAGGTTTGAAGTTTGACTTACTTATCAAACAGAAAATAAAACATATGTTTATAGTGAAGCCAACTTTCCAGAAATATACTGAGGTGGATGAAAAATATAGAAAGTTTCAAATTCTCGACCACAAATGAAGGCAAGTGGGATAAATTATGTCAAATTCTTGAGTAAATAGGAATTCATGTTTAGTAGCAAAGCAACAATTTTTTTAAGCCGAGTCATCACCAAAATCCTCAAACTTAGTTCCATAGAGATTCAGTAGTTTTAGTTTTTCTATATTCCATACTATTTTTGTAAACAATTTTTTAGGATATTTTGTAGAAACATATTGATATTTTAAATCAATATATTTTGATAAATTTGTATAAATATTTCATATTTCGAAGTACAAAAGGTTGGAACTTGTATGAAGAAAGAAAATATTTGATGTAAGGATGTGCATGTAATGAATTGATCGTTTCCATTAATTTAGAAAGCTTGTTGCAGGATTCCTGTGTCACACAATTCGTGAAGTTTCCTCTCTTGTAAAATGATTATTTTTCCAGTTTTCCATATGTTCTTTCTGTCTCTATTGTTTAAATAAGATTAAGAGTTGAATTTTTTTAAATACACTCTGCTCTACCTTATAAACAGTATCTATGTTTTCACTCTAATATTAAATATAGAATTCATCCTAGTATGCTCTATGTTTAATTGAATCTAAATCTTTTCATGGGGGGCTCAACGGGCACTTTAAATATGACGGTATTGAGATTAATGGTGCATTAAGGCGAGATTAGGCCGTCGAGGTTGTTAGCGGAGGGCTTAATCAGGGTTTTGCCTAACTTAATCGCAGATCAATTAGTTAGTGGGTTTTTGTCAGGTTTGATGTATCTTATAGTTTATATTTAAACTAGGGTATAAGGATAATTTTATATAGGAAATTAACATATACGAGAAAAGGGTTATTAATGGGAATTAATATATAATAGTTAGAAGTTAATATGAGAAACATCGGAGATGAATAGCATTAAGCATAATGTATTTTCTGTGATTTGTTTGTTTTTCACATATATGCATTATAACTTAGGCTAAAGTGTTTTTGTGGGTTTTTTATATGAAAGGGGAATTTACATGGAGGTGATTACTTTCCCTAGGCAAATAATGTTTTAACCTTAGGAAAAGGGATTTTATTAGGGAAATGAAGGGGGGATGAAGTTTTATGAGGGGAATTTGGTACTTGGTATCCATAAGTCATTGAGCCGAGGGTCTAGTCCCTCCCGAAGTCAAAGAAATGCTCTGAGCCCCTTCGACTTAGAGTTTTTCAGTACTTAGAACTTTATTATGGGAAATTAGTTAAGTAAATAGGTAAAATGGATGGGGAAAGTTAATCAATTGACCTTGAAAATTCATCTTCATGCTTGATTGACCATTTACATTTGAAACCTATGATGAGATGATAAATATGCTTTTTTCACTATCATCATATTTCTAGAACCTTTCTTCTACTTACCCATCTACTGGTCCTACCATTTTTTCTTCACTTTATTAGGGTGCATTTAGACTAGAAAACCCTTATCAAAACATTTTCTTTTCTTTTCACATCACTATATAATCCAAGGGCTCATATTAAACTGATGAGCTTCTTTTTTTTTACTCTACCTAATCTAATGATCTGTCAAGATTAAACAATTTGGTCAGATTTTATTCTCTAACTATCAACATTAAATTTAAAGCATGGCATAGTCAAGATTAAATTGTTTGATTACCCTGGATTGTGTCATGAATCACAAGCTTCACACAATCATTAATTTTCATAAAGTAAATAGTAGTGGCATTTAAACTTGCACACTTTCATGGTCTCTTTTTCTTTTTGGGGTTCATATTTTTCACTTTTTTGGACCTTTTTTTTTATTCTTTTTGTCCTTTAATTTTTCTTTTAGGACTTAAACTCTTTTCATTTTTTATTTTTCAATATGGAAAAAATTTGCAGAAAGCAAAGGTATGTACATATTACAAGGCTTAACCTTAGCCATTGAAAATTATGACTCCTATTATTATAGGAACCTAACACCTCTCATAGCAGTTTCAGTTGCAGGTACATCAACAATAAGTGCTTCTACTTCAGTAGCTACTACAATGGAGACACGGTCTACATAGACATCAAGAGAATTAATCAAAGCCATGGAAGACTTGTCTATCAGAGGGTAGGAGATTGAAAAGTTGAAAGCTTAGCTTAAAACCTCCCAGAGCTAAAATTAAAAATTGATAATATGTATGTGTTAGAGCTTCAAAAGACTCACAAATTGAAGTTTTAGAGAATGAATCTATCATGCCATAGACAATTGCACGGGAAAATGAGAAATTTTTGGTATAAATTAATGATACTATGATTGAAATTTGACCTTCCATTGAAATTATTTTCGAGCAGGAGGAATTTGTACATAATCAAAAGTGGTCATTGAAAGGATAAAGGAAAACACGGGTCAAAAGCCAGGTGAAGCTACTGCTTTAATAAGAACCTTGAATTCAAAGACAAAAGAAAAACATGAAGAATATGAGATTACAAGTAGAAATGAGACAATACTTGAGGTAAGAATATTTCTTACAAAAAAGAATGTAATCTTACAGTTAGAGAATAAATGTCATAATTTGGAGTCTAGCATTCAAAAATTCCAGAAGAAGTCCAACATACTGCACCAAAAGGGGCTTCCAGGTTTAAAGGGAATTGGAGATAAATTAGTTCAGCTAGATGACTATCAATAAAAGCTATATTCCATAGCATGAGATAAATATAAATTTTCCAACATAAAGGGAACCATTACAATTAAAGGTTTCATGGAAGGTTTGAAGTCTGACATACTTATCAAATAGAAAATAAAGCATCTGTTTATAGTGAAGCCTACTTTCCAGAAATATACTGATGTGGATGAAACCTATAGACAATTAATCAAATTCTCCACCCAAGATGAAGGCAAGTGGGATTAATTATGTCAAATTCTTGAGTAAATAGGTATTCATGTTTAGCAACAAAGCAACAATTTTTTTAGGCCGAGTCATCACCAAAATCCTCGAAGTCAGTTCTAGAGAGATTTAGTAGTTTTAGTTTTCCTATATTCCTGTACTATTTTTGTAAACAATATTTTAGGATATTTTGTAGAAACATATTGATATTTTAAATCAATATATTTTGATAAATTTGCAATAAATAATTCATATTTCGAATTACAAAGGGTTGGAACTTGTATGAAGAAAGAAAATCTTTGATGTAAGGATGCACATGTAATGAAGTGACCATTTCCATTAATATAGAAAGCTTGTTCCAGGATTCCTAGTAATGCTCATTCATGAACAGTTCCTTAAGTTTTCTACAAAAGAAGCCGTCAAGCATGGCTCAGTTTTAGTTTACTTGTTCTTATTCAATTAAGCAGACATATATCAATTTCCATTATAGAAACTGGATGAATAAGGAAATGCACAATCTGTGATCCATTGGAATTCCCGTTTTGGTACACATTTTCTTGCATACTTAATAGTGATGTTGAACCTAGAATTGGACCTGAGATTAAGAGAATTCTACATCTCAGTGAGCAAACAAAGACATGTGACTGGTACCTGTATCAAAATTACATCGAGATTAGGGTGTATGGATGCAAATTTCCTCCATATAAATTGCCTAAATTTGTTTCTATAAGAATGTTTTCTTTAGAGTATATTAGGCAAATGATAAATATGGATGATTTTCACTTTGTGGTAGCCAAAAGGAAATATTAGTTCAAAATCAAAGCACAGGTTGGGCCTTTCATTTGTATTACCAGGGCAACAACAAAAGAAGCGGATCTTCTACTCAAATGGATAAAATTTAAACTTAGTTTCACTTGGTCATATGATCCTTTAGGAATAATATTAAAGTTGAGATTAGAGCAGAAAACTACTCCTCACACTCATACTCTGAGACCTTAAATTGAGAAATATATGAATCAAAATCAATTGCATAAAAACACATTGTAGGAGCCAGAAGAACATGTACTTTCTATTATGACATCACAGACACCAGTGCCATAGGGAAAACACATAAAAGGCCCAAGGAGGATGTTTCCCCTTCAGTCTTAGAAATTCATGTGAAATAATTCCAAATATATAAAGAGAGTCAGAAAAAAAATCTAGTAGAAGAGTTTTCACAGGAATAAAATGTTCAGTCTACAATAGTTTTCACAGGTCCTTATACTTCTACTATCCCTCGACTTGATGACATTTTCATAGGGTCACCATCATATTCAACTTCTCAAGAAGCACTGGAAACATCTTAGTAAGGAGAATTGGTCCATGATCAAGTTGAACCAAGTATATTTCCTAGGTATAAGGAAAAAAAGAAGAAAAATGAACTACTAGAAGCAACAACTTATTCTTAGTTCTGGAAATAGACAACTTCATCACAACACAGACTTCTCTCTGCTTTTGACACCAAGGAAAGGGAAAATGTAGATAGCTTTCTTTGAAGCTCAATTTCCTTTTTGTAAAAGTACGCATGAATACAAGAAGTCTATCTTTTATTTTAACTTTTATCAAATCCATCTTATTCATCACATGGGTTTGCATAAGAAAACAAATGAAATGTGGTATTCTACCCTAACAAACTCAGTAATGGTAGCATCCAAACTTCAAGATTTAGTCAACAATATTCATTCTCAATTAAAATTAGAGAAAATATATTTTTTAGGTAAAAACACTAAGATAAAGTCTTTAGAGGATTTAGTGATTACACTGGGATATGATCCCATTAATGTAAAAGCTGCTTAGGAGATCGTTAAAAGAAAAAATGTTGACATTTCAGCCCTAAAGAAACAACTCAAACTTCCATCAATTGAAAATCCACAAACAAAGGAAGTTGGTCAACTAGAGAAGGAGAAATAAGATATGTTTAAAATTATTATTGAGCATAATGGATATATTAAATAAATGGAGACTGAAATAGAAAAGTTGCTAAAAGAGAAATAGAAGTGAACTAAATTATCAGTCATTCCTCTCACAGCAGTTCCAGTTGCAAGTACATCAAAAGCAAGGGCTTCTACTTGAGTAGCTACTACAGTGGAAACACGGTCTACTAATACATTAGGAGAATTAATCAAAGTTATGCAAGACTTTTCTATCAAAGGGCAGGAGATTTAAAAGTTGAAAGCTCAGCTTAAAAACCTCCCATAGCTGAAATTAAAAATTGATAATATGTATGTGTTAGAGCTTCCAAAAACTCACAGATTAAATCGGATAATTGAAGTTTTAGAGAATGAATCTGTCATGGCATAGACAATTGCATAGGAAAATGAGAACTTTTGGGCAGAAATTAATGAATTTATGACTGAAATTTTACCTTCCATTGAAATTATTTTTGAGCAGGAGGAATTTGTACATAAATCAAAAGAGGTCATCGAAGGGATAAAGGAAAACGCGGGTTAGAAGCCAAGTGAAGCTACTGCCTTAATAAGAACCTTTAATTCAAAAACAAAAGAAGAACATGAAGAATATGAGATTACAGACAAAACTGAGACAATACTTGAGGTAAGAATATTTCTTAAAAAAAGGAATCTAATCTTACTATTAAAGAATAAATGTCATAATTTGGAGTCTAGCATTCAAAAATTCCACAAGAAGTCCAACATATTGCACCAAAAGGGGCTTCCAAGTTTAAAGGGAATTGGAGATAAATTAGTTCAACTAGATGATTATCAGCAAAAGCTATATTCCATAGCAAGAGATAAATCTAAATTTTCCAACATAAAGGGAACTATTACACGTAAAGTTTTCATGGAAGGTTTGAAGTTTGACTTACTTATCAAACAGAAAATAAAACATCTGTTTATAGTGAAGCCAACTTTCCAAAAATATACTGAGGTGGATGAAAAATATAGAAAGTTAATCAAATTCTCGACCACAAATGAAGGCAAGTGAGATAAATTATGTCAAATTCTTGAGTAAATAGGTATTCATGTTTAGCAGCAAAGCAACAATTTTTTAAAGCCGAGTCATCACCAAAATCCTCAAAGTTAGTTCCATAGAGATTCAGTAGTTTTAGTTTTTCTATATTCCGTACTATTTTTGTAAACAATTTTTTAGGATATTTTGTAGAAACATATTGATATTTTAAATCAATATATTTTGATAAATTTGTATAAATATTTCATATTTCGAAGTACAAAAGGTTGGAACTTGTATGAAGAAAGAAAATATTTGATGTAAGGATGTGCATGTAATGAATTGATCGTTTCCATTAATTTAGAAAGCTTGTTGCAGGATTCCTGTGTCACACAATTCGTGAAGTTTCCTCTCTTGTAAAATGATTATTTTTCCAGTTTTCCATATGTTCTTTCTGTCTCTATTGTTTAAATAAGATTAAGAGTTGAATTTTTTTAAATACACTCTGCTCTACCTTATAAACAGTATCTATGTTTTCACTCTAATATTAAATATAGAATTCATCCTAGTATGCTCTATGTTTAATTGAATCTAAATCTTTTCATCCCATTCATTCCATAAATGCTCTAAAGATATAAAAGCTTGCCTACCTTTCGCTATTACATCTGTTTTGACATTCTTGTATTTGATCAACCTAAGACTTATGACTCCATTTCCCAATGGATTTTCCTCGCAGTTTCAACCAAACCTATGAAAAAACCAAACTCAGAACTCAATGGCCTAACATCTCAAGACAGTTATTCTAAATCATATAAAGAGATCCCTCTTTGAAGTTGGAAGGGATAGATCCCAACATCCAAATTGGTTTTGTGCTTACCTCTGGGATTGTCTCACACCCTTGGGAATTTACAGAGTCAAAACATTATGGCGACCATACTGGGGACTTCACACAAATCTGATATAAATTGAATTTTTCCTTGGTAAAAAAATATTTTAGAGCTTAAAGGCTATTTCAACTGTGTGGCTATGAAATAGATGTTATTAAGGGTGTTTTGCACCTAAATTTTGTACATAGTTCTATTTGTAAATAATCTATTACAGATTTAGCTCCTAGAATGATATACACTAGAGCTCATCCAGATCCTAAACCACCAAAAGTCGTAGATAATCCTCAAAAACTTATTAGAAAGAGGAGTCTTACTGAGAGCCAAGAAAGTAATAATCCATTGCCTAGAGTTAATCCTCTCCCTGAAAGTTTTTCAACTGTTGAGGATATTGAACTTGACTTACCTTTTGAGCATAGCCTTTTTCGTACCAAGGCAGACACTTTTGTACCTAAGATAGTTTTTGATGAAAGTATTTTGAAACCTTATATCTCAAAAGGTAAAATAGTTTAATAAGATTGAATTTTTGGTGACCGAAATAGATAAGGCTATGCACAAAGTTGTTATTCATCAACAACCTAAATTCTTCAGCTTCTTCCTTTACGGTGATTCCTCCTATTAGTACTTCTCCTCTAGTAATTCCTCCTATTAGCATTGTACCCATTTCATTTGCTATCCCTACCACCACTACATTGATTCAACAAAGTACAACCCCTCCCCCTTTAATACCCTCCATATCCACACCTATTGTAGTTTTATCATCTTCTCATTCCCAATTACCTATCGTGGCAACTCGTTATGCCCCCTGGTCCTACCTGGAAAACTAAATGCCATGCCACAAGATTATCATATCTAAATACCTCAGTTTGATGGCACAGGGCCAATCACTAATCAACAACATATAGACAAAATGAATGATTATTAATATTTGCAAGAAATTGATCATGATGATGTGAAGATGAGACTATTTTCCCAAAGTCTCACAGGAGAAGTTAAGAAATGGTTTAAGGCATTGGGAGTTGCCTCTATCCCAAATCTCACACAATTTCACCAAACATTCCTTCGAATATGGGAAGTAAAGAAGAATCCTCTCCAAATATTGGTTGAATATGAGAGTATAAAGGGAGCCTCTAGTGAAACAGTCCAAGACTATTGCACTAGATTCAATAACATTTCCAATTCTATCCCAACTGCAATACAACCCCCATTATGACTAGCTCTGATCAAATTTCCAAGTGGTTTTGATCCAGACATGTCTTACCAATTGAGGGAGAGAAATCCTGCTATCCTTGAAGAGATGCAAAGGAATGCAGTCAGTGTGGAGGCAAACTTGTTGGAAAATAGAGCTAGGTTAAAGATTGAGAGGAGAGCCACTATTAAAGAATAACCCACTTCTTCTTCATCATGTGCTAAGTTGGATATCTTAGTAAAAACCATGAAAATAATGATGGAAAGGATAAGTTTAACTGACAGGGCTCCTCTAAGGGAAAATAAAGGTGTTCCTTGAATTATAAATCCTAATTTTAGGAAAAATCGACCTCAAATTAAACATAGAGAACAGGGAGGCAAAATTGATCAGCAGCAAGTTAGACCTCCTTTCCAAGATAATTATGCAAATGAAGAAGCTGAGGTACTAGAGGATCTTGAAGAAAATCAAATAAACTTATTTAAGGAAAATGAAAATGCCAACATTTTCTTAACTAAAGAGGAGAAAGATTTGTTCTTGCTATCACAACAAGAAGTCATTCGTTCAGAGTCGTATGATTATTAACAAGGATACCAAAATTATATCATGGAGGTGCACAGATAATACAATTTGAGGAGTAAAACAGCTGTTGAAAATCCTCCCAAGAAAATTTAGAGTGACACCCCTTCTACTAGCCAGCCAAGGGATGATTCTCAAAAGGAGACTTCTAAAAAATAGGGTGTAAATATCAAATAAATAGATAAATGTCATACATATTTCAATATTGAAAATGAATTATTGAAGGTTAAAATTTATATTCCTATGACTAAATTAGTTAACAGAAATGCATCTAGATTTCATGTCCTGAAGGCTCTGAAGATAGGGGATGGGATGGACACAATTAACTTAACTGATGACTAACCTGAGTTATTGTTTGGGCCTGAAGTTGAAGGGAAGTCTGAGGATGGTAGTGTGCCACCTATCTATATTAGTTTGAACATTCGTGACAAAATTCTACACAATGCTATGCTTGATTCTGGTGCTTCACACAATCTTATGCCTAGAGGCATCATGGAGAAGCTGGGATTAGACACAACAAGACCCTACAAAGATTTATATTCTTTTGATTTGAGCAAAGTGAGATGCTTAGATCTCATCAAACATTTATGTGTTACTGTGGTCCAAATACTAGCAAAGAGTGTGGTAATGGATATTGTAGTGGCAGACATACCTCCCAAGTATGGAATGTTGCTAGCAATATCATGGGGAGCAAACTTACAAAATACGTTGCAGATGGACATGACCTATTCTACCATCCCCGTTTTTGGTCAGCATAAAACGTTATGCAGGGAAACATTAATGATATATATGGTGAGCAGCCAAGACAAACTAAATAATTACCCCATGTGTTATGTGCATTCAAATATGGACTCCTTTATTTTGTATAATGATGAATGTGTAGATGAAGATGTGTCACACTTGGAAGCTGAATTCACCAAGAGAGAGGAGATAAAATTAGATACTAGAAAACAAGATGAAGAGGGAGAAGCCCTTTGGAACATGGATTTTGATGGGGTTGTGAGAAAGGAAGGAGCAAGGGTATGTGTTTGGATCTCAAACTCACAGACAAGTATAGGAAAGAGACATTCTTAGAAGCTTAACTTCCAATGTACAAATAATATAGCTGAATATGAAACACTGCTTTTAAGACTGAAAAATTTGAAGAGGTTGGGAGCTAAAAGGATTTCAGCACATGGGGATTTTGAACTCATCATTAACAAAATTAAAAGTGAGTACTCGAGTAAACACCCTAGACTAAGGGCCTATAGAAATGCAGAAGGCCAACTTGTACTCATGTAGGCCTACTCATATAGGCTTGACGAAAATATGGGTTTCCAACTTGTAAATTCAATATTTTATTAATGAATAGGAGTTAGAAGGTGATTAAATACTCAATCAAAAGGGCTTGAAGTCCTCTACACTCTCGTGTTATTGACTTCTTAAGTTGGTGATCCCTTTGACATCAATAACAAGTATTTTCCAACATAAGGAATACAGTTTCAGTGGCCTATGCTATTAGATGTTGTGCATTACATTTGATGAAGCTTTTTAAAATCTTGGGGGTTCTCCATTGTAATGGGCCTAAGTTGAGCAAAGGGTTCACTTGGCTAGGCTAACGTTGGTTGGCTTGGCATGGATGCTTTTAAGCCATGGGGCATTATAGATCTATTATTTGTAATTAGTTTTCCCACAAGCATTTCCTAGCTAAAATATGGTGTTCATGTCGATTGTATTATTTTTGTGGTGTGTTTATCAAAGCTAAGAAACTGTGGCTTCTAAAAGGAGGCGATGGTTGCAATTGCCAACACATGTATGTTGAGGTTGAAGATAACATAGATAATCCCTGATTGGGATTTGAACTGCATATGTGAAGATTGAGAGGACATAGAGGTCCAACAAGGTGAAATGCAACAACAAAAGTGAAACCTGATGAGAACAACTAGTGTGAGAAAATGTGTAAATGTGAAAGCATGAAAAAATGGTTTCCAAACAACAATTAAAAAAAATAAAAATTACTTGGAGATGAAATTTGTAAATTACATATAGTTGGGCATACAACTATAAGACGTAGTTAGGCTTTCATACCCATACCAATAAAATCTCAAATAGACCTAAGTGATAAGGGAAACAAGCATGAATATTTCACTTCTCAAATTTAAAGGGGGGAATGTTAGTGTAAATTTGACTCCATGAAAAATTCAAATTTGTTAGGTCTAGGTACATCATTTTGGTGGCCTATGGTATTAAAGAACATGGATTACATGTGAGGAAACCTTTTAAAATTGAAGGGATTCTCCATTGTAATGGGTTTGAGTTGAGAAAAGGGCTCACTTGGCTATGCCTAGAAATTAGTCGGTTGGCTACTTTTAAGTAAGGAATTTATGCATTTAAACCATGAAGAATAGTGGATCTTTTATTTGCTGCTACTTTTCTCACAAGGGTTTCTAAGGTAAAATATGGTATTCATGTCCACGTATTATTGTTGTGATGTGTTTATCATGTATTTATTTCTCTGTTTTTTGCTAACAAAGTTGATTTATAGCAATAACCCTATAGCAATCTATGACAAGGACTTGTAGTGATCCATAACATGTGTGTAGTGATTTACATCATGGATTTATAGTGCTTTTTGCAACAACAATCCTACTCATACCAAGGATCTCTAGCGACTCCAACTTGGTTGATGATTTAACATAAATAAATACAAAGTAAACAAATATTTAATATACAATTTAATCAAAATGTGATAGCAAACTATAGAATCTATGATAAAAAAACATCTTCAACCTTGACATCATGAATTGAGCATAAACAATGTGAAAATACAAGAGTAAAAAATGATGTTCACCACATACCGCAGACCAAACACACTAAACATCATATACAACAAACATCAAAGAAATGTCACCCCCTAAAACTAAAAGCACACTACTTCTACATAATTTTACCATAATTGTCAATGGAAAAAATTATAAACTAACTATCAATAAACTTGTTAAAATCGCTATCAGCATTGAACTTCTCTAAAAAGATGTAAGCATGTGGTATGGCTAAGGCCAACAATTCCTTCCTTTCATTTCTTTAACACCATCATTATACTTTTCATTATCCCTCACCAAGTTAGTGTTTCAAAAACTAATAATTCTAAACTGAAGCAAGGAATTCTAAATCAGTCGATGACTAGAAAGAAAATAACAAATTCTAATTTGTGAAACGGACTTGGTATGCAACAACAAACGGCGCATACACAGTGACACGCATTGAACAAGACCACCAAAAGAAAAGAAACCTCTGGGAAAATTTGATTTCTTTCTTATACGAGTCAATAGGAGACTTAGTCGACCTCCTCCATCTTGCTCTCCTCCTGAACGGAGGCGTCCTCGTCTTCCAGAGGCGGCATGTCTGCATCCAGCTCACCGGTGGCATCGCCCTCGATGCTGAGGCCGAGCTTCAGCATCCTGTGAATTCTGGCAGCGAAAGTGTTTGGGTCTTCTAAACTGAACCCCGAGGTGAGCAGGGCGGTCTCGTACAAGAGCATCACGAGATCCTTCACCGATTTGTCATGATTGTCCATCTCGGCTCTCTTTCTCAGCTCCTCCATGATGGTGTTCTCAGGGTTGATCTCCATCGTTTTCTTGCTGGACATGTAGGACGACATGGAGGTGTCGCGGAGGGCCTGGGCCTTCATTATTCTCTCCATGTTCGCCGTCCATCCATACTCGCCCGTCACCAGACAGCAAGGGGAGTCCACTATGCGATCCGAAACCACTACCTTCTCCACCTTGTCACCCAAGATGTCCTTCATCACTTTGCACAGGCTCTCAAATGCGGTTTTCTTCTCTTCCCTCTTTTTCTTCTCCTCCTCTGTCTCTGTCTCCTCCAGCTTCAGCCCTTCTTTCGTAGCAGAAACAAGCTTCTTCCCGTCATACTCCTTGAGCTGACCTACTGCGTACTCATCGACGGCATCCACCATGAACAGGACCTCATAACCCTTCCTCTTCAGTCTCTCCAGGAACGGAGAATTCTCCACTGCCTTCTTGCTCTCACCGGTGATATAATACATGTCCTTCTGCCCCTCTTTCATTCGGGTCACATAGTCCTTGAGGCTCGTCATCTCGTCTCCACTCTTCGTCGAGTGATATCTCAGCAAATCCGCGAGCTTAGCCCTGTTCTGGCTGTCTTCATGTATCCCCAATTTTAAGTTCTTCGAAAACGCCTCATAGAACTTGGCATACTCCTCTTTGTTCTCCGCGATCTCGTTGAACATTTCAATACACTTCTTTACCAAATTCTTCCTAATTACCTTCAGAATCTTGTTCTGCTGCAGCATTTCCCTGGAGATATTGAGGGGCAGATCGT
Organism: Pinus taeda; assembly: GCA_000404065.3. Classification (NCBI taxonomy): domain Eukaryota; kingdom Viridiplantae; phylum Streptophyta; class Pinopsida; order Pinales; family Pinaceae; genus Pinus; species Pinus taeda. The sequence goes on from APFE030256771.1 coordinate 43,130, forward strand.
CAGAGTCCACCACACCTTTCACAAAACCCAGGTATTCGGGAATAAGTTCTTCACAGTTGTCCATTATGAAAACCCTTCTCACGTACAGCTTAATGTTGTTGAGCTTCTTCCTTGCGTCAAACAGATCGAACGGTGCCCTCTTGGGAACAAAGAGAATAGCCTTGAACTCCAACTGACCCTCCACACAGAAATGCTTCACACCCAGGTGGTCCTCCCAATCATTGGTGAGACTCTTGTAGAAAGACGCATATTCTTCCTTACTAATCTCCTCTGGCTTCCTCATCCAAATGGGCTTTTGCTTGTTTACCACACTCCATTCATGTGACACTTCCTTCACCTTCTTTTTCTTCTTCCCTTTCTCCTTGTCATCCTCCACTTCCTCAATATCCCCTTCATCTTCATCTTCCTTCTTCTCCTCTGCCTCCTCTTCGTCGTCGCTGACCTCCTTTTCTGTAGTCTTCTCAGTCCACAAATAGATGGGGTAGCTGATGAACTCGGAATGCTTCTTGACCAGATCCTTCAGCCGCCGCTCCTCCAGGTACTCCAGCTGCCATCCCCAACCAAGCCATGCCCTTAAATTTAAATAAATGCACAGGAAAAGTTAAAAGAAACAAACTGATGAAACATATTAGAACAGGGCATGTTTATAGTACCTGGTCTTCCTTGAGAAACAGAGTAATTTTAGTTCCCCTGCCCAGGGGCTCTCCGTTAACGTCTCTAGTAACAGTAAACGACCCCCCAGCCTGGGATTCCCAAACGTATTGCTCATCGTCGTTGTGCTTAGTGGTAACAATCACTTTCTCAGCCACAAGGTAGGCTAAGTAGAAACCCACGCCGAACTGACCGATCATGCTCACATCCGCCCCGGCCTGTAGAGCCTCCATGAACTCCTTGGTCCCCGATCTCGCAATGGTTCCCAAATTGTTCACCAAATCTATGCATTGCAAATCAGAAAATTTCACACAAAACACCCACTATAATATAATCTCAAGATTGATTAAACTAAACATAAGCATACAATCATAAGAATCATATATCAGAATTCTAGTGTACTTACCCGCTTTAGTCATGCCTATTCCGCTGTCAATAATAGTGAGGCACTTGTTAGCCTTGTCGGGCACAAGCCGAATGAAGAGCTCCGGCTGAGCATCGAGCTTGCTCTTATCCGTCAGTCCTTCGAACCGAATTTTGTCCAGCGCCTGCAGCCATTGCCACAAACAATAATCAGCATTTAATATATTGGCATGTGAATTGATGAATCTAATTTACGAGGATGAATTGCTGATTCATCCTATTTTACTGCCCTGTAATCAAAGCTTCGAGCCCCACCTAATTCTCTGAAAATATAACCCTACACTTTGGATGGGAAGGGAATGGAAGTTCAAAATTAATAAATCTTAAATTTCATACTTACATCGGACGAATTGCTGATGAGCTCCCGGAGGAAAATCTCCTTGTTGCTGTAGAAAGTGTTGATGATGAGGCTGAGCAGCTGATTAATTTCAGCCTGGAAAGCGAAGGCCTCCACCTCGCCGCTCTGCATGTTCACGTCCGCCATTGGAATTGGAATTGCGACGAATCAAAATAGAATAGAACAGTGAACCAGACAAGTATTCAACACTTTCAGATCGCCGAAAACCTAGAGCAAATGCAGAAATCTCTTCTAAGATATATCAGAAACTCTGCCGATATCAATCTTTCGCACAAAACGTTGCCAAGGCGTACTTCTAATGGTTTCCTCACCCAAGCGATGAAGCCTAACAGCCTTATTATATCTGATTCTACGACTCCACGATCGTTCCTATCTATGAACGTCGAGTGAGGCTTTGGACGTCTCTAGAATCCTTTGGCCAATCTCGGGCCTTCGCAAGAGTCCACGTATTTGACAACGGGGTTTGCCCTTTAGGTAAATAGGGTCGTGGTTTGTCCTTTACGTTAATTCTTTACGTTAATTTTTCATGATATGGGGTCGTGGTTTGTCCTTTACGTTAATTTTTCATGATAGTATTGGTTAATTCCAAGGATATGATAGTATGGGTTAATTTCAAGGATATTGAGGAGAATTGACTTTCCCATTTCCGATCGTGAGGTACTCAACAATTGGAAGTCTACTTAGTTAATTAACCCTTGGGCTTGGGCTTATTAATATTAATTTAGTAATATATATTAATAGGTTTATGATAAGAATTGTTAGAGATTAATATAAATTTATTTTGAAGAGGAATCTAATTTTTCAAAATATTATTTTTATACTAGATTATAGGGAAAATGCTTGGACTCTTAATTAGATTTGAAATAAAAAAAAAAAAACAGTAAAACAAAAAATATTAAACTAAATATTTTTAGAATAAAAAATAATATTTGAAATTTGAATTTCTATTTTGAAATAAAATTTGTTAGGAATAAGAATTATTCTAAAAATAAAAATCTATATTTGTTAAAAATAAAAATTATTTGTAGGATATTTGATTAAAATTGTCATTTTGTTTAATTTAATACAAATATTATTATATAAAGAAAATCAACTTATGATAAAGTAGGTTAGTAAAGATATTCTAAGCAGGTGGAATTTGAAGTGATAGGGCCATTTGCTTCCATTAAAATCTATGGATTATTATATCAAACTAATGAGTTATATCCACAACAACATTATATATGATTTATTAAATCAAACCAAGAGTTTATTGGAAATGACTTTATATATGATTTTGATTATAGTAGCAACTATATCTTTTAATTATAGTTTTTTTATCAATTTTATATATG
>APFE030256777.1:0-18818 GCA_000404065.3 Pinus taeda
TTAACTAATTACAACTCAAATATAACTCAATCTTATATCCTTAATTTAAGGGATAACTCTTGCATGACTTCAGAAAGGCTTCTAACTTGAATTTCTCCAACTAATTAATTTAAAATAAATTAATTAATTATTTCCAAGTAGTTGTTAAGACTAAATTCGATTTTCATTCACAATTTAAATCAAGGATAAATTAAATTGGAATATTCTTGTTTTCATATTTCAACAAAGATCGCTCTGATACCAAACTTGATCCAAGTACTCTCAACTACTGGAATTAACCAAGATCATTTACTTCTATGATGTTTGCAGAATTGCATGTAAAAGAGTAAGAAAAACCACTTGTGCATGTTTTAAGGAAGAGGAAACATAATGACAACCCTCATTTTAAAGAACACAAACACATTGAGTGCGGAGTTCACCCAGTGTGGGTTACGTCTTCGGGCTTGGTGTCAAGAGTGGGGAGGTCGCTTCATTAAATGTTGAAAGATGATGATGATGTACATGGTTTATTCTTTGTCATTACAAGGACAAACTACCTCAACTAGAGTGGCATGTCTCTCCATGAGATATCCTCCTATAGGAACTCTCACTCATATGAGCCCCCCTTCAGCATGACAAGATAATAAATTCTGACATGACGTGGCATACAAGTATCTTGCAACATAATGGTAACAAGGATCTCAAAAACAAAATCATTATCTCATCAAATCAAAAGAAAAACATGGAATCATTGCATCATATACCTCCACTTCTAGGTATGGCCTAAAAATGAAAAGCTCAGTTGTAGAAACAGACATCATTGTTGACTTCGTGGCATGAAATCGTGTCAAACGACTATAAACTTGGCTATTTTCTGACAGCGTCAAAATATGGACCATTAATAATCTCAAAGATTCCCCCAAAGATTCATTCCTGGAGATGGGAGAAAAATCCACTGCTTGGACGAAAATTTTGAGCATGCCACTATGATCTATGTGAAATTCTAAGAAAAATCACTATAAATTTGGCATCATTATGCCTCCGTAAAAAGCAACCTCCAATGGAATCTTTTAGATTCCTCAAGATTCTATAAAGATTCCTCATTGTTGATTGCCTAAAATTCTTCTGCTTAGATGAGGAAATAGACAGCACCATCACATTCCCTTCAAAATTATGGTTTGATTGAGTATAAACTTGGCATCATTTCGTCACTATGAATTTTTTCCCTCTAGGGAATCTTTTAGATTCCATACTAATTCTGCATCGAATATTTTGTGGAATATTCCCCTAGAATATTCTCGTCTCGAAAAACAATACCGACCAGGGCATGGTTTCTTCTCAGCTCCTGGTTCTACACACGCTCTCCCTTTCGCCCCATCAAATGGTCAATTGAGAGTTTATAAACAAAATTTCGAGTGAACTTTACCAGGTCGTGCCACTTGGTGTAACAGTCGAAGGGTAAACTTGGAGGGTGGAGGTCCCGGGGTCAAACTCGCGGGCCTCTCCTATTATAATTGTTTTGGCATTCAATTAATTTTTGGGTGCATTTTCTTATTTTAATTTGGCATGGTTTTGAATGGTGTGGTTGGTATGTATCACCACTGTTGATTGTGGTGGTTGTTGAGTATTGGGGGATGCAATTGACATGTTGTTTTTTTGTCAGTGGTTTTGATTTTTGTTACGTGGAGCCATCGCAATGGGCGGGCTGACCAAACGATGGAGCGGTTTCGAGCCCCGCCAACTTCGTCTTTAGTGGTCACCGTTGTAAAAATCGTGGGTTGTGGGTGTGGTTTCGGGTCAGCGACGGGCCGTGGCCCATTTATTAATAATATATATCACCGACTGTTGATGGGGGTGGCAACCTGCCACCCCTTTTTTAATATTTTTTATTTTTATTTTGTAAGACCATATTAGCCAAAAAAAATTGACCCTTTTTTAGGGGTCACCGATAAAATTAATGAGGCGACAAATTCACTCATTCTGGTGGTTGAATTCCTTGTGTTGGTGCTTTCCCAAATTGCTACCTCATTCATGATTGCCACTTGGCCTAATTTGACTAGAACTTTGACTGAAAATATCTTGAACATACGAACTCATATTTGAGTATCGTTCGCACCATTGGAATGAGGAAGATGAGAACTACGATATGGTCCTTGTTTCAATTCAACTTGATGACTTTTATTTTTTTGCTATTCTAAGCCACTTCTAAATTCTGAGCATTTCTAGAACCACCTGGATCACAAAATTTAACTAAAGCTTCCATTGAAAATTTTACTTCACCAAAATTTTAACCAAAGTTTCCAATTTGACCTCTTGTAGCTTAGACATCCAAAAAGAATTTATATAAAGTCTAAATGGAAGGTACATTGGATATCCAATGCCGATTTTTCTATCCAAAGTTTACACCATATTCACTACTTTAAAGAAATAATACATGCATATTCCAAATTTTAATAAATTTTAATAGTTTAGTTGATTTCATGTAAGACAAGAACTTATTTCACTTCCCATTATTTGTCATATTTGTTAATGCCAGATATTATACACACATGTCATACTTTCATGCTATATTTACTTTCATGTTATATTTCCCTATAGCACACAACCCTTTTTCTCTTCCTACAGAAATAATACATTCCCCTCCTGCCTCTTCCTGTAGAAGCAAACCTAGAAAATGTGTTGCAATAGTTGACCAGAAGCTGCCATAGAAAAGACAAAAACTTGTAGAAAAGAATAACTACCCAGAAGTTGCCACATAAAAATTGGATAGAGGCTGCAATCTTGCAAAAAAACTGCCTGGAGGTGCGCAAATACCACAGAAAATCTAGACAGAGGCTACAACTAAAATTGTGCATCATGAACATGAGTCTCCTCTTTCTTTACTTCTCTTTTATATTTTTCAGCCATCGTCCTACTATTTTTCTCCCAAAGTCTGTTTTTGCTGAGTTGGTAGTCTTTAAAATATGTTAATAAATTAAAATAAATTAAAATTTGAAGGGTTAGTGTCTCCAAGTAATTTATTATCAATTTTCCAATCACTATAGGGATAGCTTTAATTCTTTTTTATCATAAATTTCTTATTGTTACAAGTTTAGGGACAATTTTCATTGTTTTATCATAAATAGATGTAATGATAAGAATTTGCAACGATGATTAGTAGATAGAATATTGAAACTGGGCAGGGTTGTATATGATTTTTTGTATTCAATACATAATAGGGTCTACATATTTTGTACCTGATTGTGATATTTTTGTAAAATCGACCTATCATTATTATTGTAAGGGAAATTCATTTGAATGAACTGACAATGGGCTATTTCAGATGAGGTTCATTTGAATGAACTGAAAATGGGCTACGAGTTAACATCAATGATGAAAATTTAGTTATAGATGCTCAAGAAAAAATTGGTGTCTTTGGAAGGACTATAAAAAATTTCAAAACAAAACAAATCAATTACCAATTATCACTATTAATATGACCGACTAACCTTCATTCATTCTGAAATATCCCTAGCCTTTCGAGCCTTTTGACCTTCTGACATGTGCATTCCTTAGTCTTCTTGGTAGAGCCATCATGTCGCTACATTTACTTTGACATGCACAATCATTTTCAACAAAACAAAAATAAAAATTTCATAATGCTCTTCAAGAAAACAACAATAAAATGTTATACTAGCCTAATGTAATTTTCTCATCTCTAATGCCATCGTCGTTAATTGTACTTCCACTTTATTCCTACAATTTTCATATCAATGATTTTCATCTTCCGTCTTGAAATAAAAATCTTACCATAACTCTATTTCCTATCTTTCTTAGTCTTAATTCTATTTCCTATCTTTCTTAGTTTTCTTTGAGTGTAGGTCCTAGCTAAAGCTTAGAAATTCCTGGCCTAAGCAAATCGGAAAATCCAATTTCAACTTTGGCCCCATTTATAGTGATGGTTTGCCACTTTGTCCTGCAAATAGAAGTAAATCAGGTTCTTTCATGATTTTACATCTAGATAAAAAGAAAAAAAATTGGGTTTTGAATAAAATCAAAATCACATAAATAAGGAATCTTAATCCTAACATGTAGTTCATCTAGTTAAAAGGAAATTAGTCTCCTTTTCTTTCTTCATTGCAGAATTCTTGGTTTCATGTGTTTTTCCTGCAACAATATCTTTACGCGAGGGTAGTGAGGTAGGGCTACGCGAGGGCAGTGAGGCAATTCAAAGATAATTTTAGCTTCATGAATAAATTTACCATCTGTATTCAAACAATTAATGTAATAAATGAGGAAAATTCTCAACAACCAGGGCAATCAATTAAGCTGCCATTAAACCCTCAAAATGTAGCTTAAGCACCCCAAGACTTGGCAAATCAATTTCTTAAGCTACATGGTGTTCTTCGTACCTCAAAGGTCTACACAATGTCTGAATGAATAATAAAACTCTTCTATTGATGAGTAACATGATTTTGACAATGGGATAATTTGGAAAAAACATTAAAACTCAATAAAAATATGAGAACATACACATAGATGACAACTAAATTTGAAAACAAGTAAAACACAATAAACAGATGAGAACACACGCAAATATGATAGCCAAATTTGTAAAATAATAATAAATATATAGGGGTAAAATGGTAGAAATATACCTCTTAAAACCCAAATGGTTCATTCCCTAAGTTGTTGGAAGCTCAAAGGTCACTCCAGTTACTGAATAAAATTGCTTGACATCAAATTTTCTCCAACTCCTTTGCTGTCATGTTGAGGAAAGTGTAGTCCATGCAAATTTTATATATTATAACCAATAAAACCTTTGGTTGGTCCAACAGGGACTACTGCTGTCTCCACGCCGGCTTCATTCAATGAACCTCTGACATATCACGTGCATTTGTGGCATACTAAGCAATACCCTTAATTTGACTATATATTTGAAAATACCTCTAAAAATCACATTATTTAACTCCCTATCAATACGAACCCAATACACCTTCCCAATATTAAAAAAAAACCCTACTTTCACTACATATTGTAGGTATCCATTTTTTCATTAACAATTTTTATACTCTATATTTTTTCATTAACTTTGGCCTCCATTTTTTATACTTGCCAATATAAAAACCCTTTACCCCCTATTGTATGCTCAATATATTATGTCATTTTTTCCTCAATATATATCCCCCAATATGAATGCACGTGGTATGGTATTGCTTTCCTGGCTACCTCAAGCCCTTGTTAAACTGTCGTTCAAGATTTTCATTCGGATCAAGTTGTTTCATAAAAAAATTGTGAAACATTATATTCTATTTTGTGAGTTGTATATTATATTGATGGGATGTATAGAGTCCTCTATGTGAAGACAATTAATTCATCTAGATTGTTCCATTTCCTATGTCTTTTCAAATCATGCATAGTCACCCAATCCATGGTCATCCAATGATGCATTATTATCCATTCATTGAAATACCATGTGGTCGTCCATTTTTGAATAATGTTTTCTTCCACGTAAGTTTTGTCATGCATCACCATTTCGCTCTAAGCCTTGTCACTATCATAGAGTTGATTCTCTAATTATCTATATCTCGTAGTGAATTGGGAAGATCAGAGTCAATTGGCATCCATGAGGGTAGTGTCACTAATATGCATGTCATTTGAATCTTTTAGTTGTAAGAGCATTTCCTCTGTGGAAATTAATACCGTAAGAGTTTCCAAGCTAAAAATTATTTTTTACACCCATCTGAAATAATTAAAGTAGTTATCAAAGGAGCATGGTGGACTCATGGGTGAATCTCAAGAACATTATCATTTATATATATGGCTCTATTTAGATTACTTTTGGAGGAATATCTATATTTCTAAGAACTTGAACATGGCGAGGGGTGGTGGCACTAGCAATGGAAACCTTGATTTCAATGAGGTTGTCACTGCTCACAAGACAATTTACATTAGCATTGTTTTTAGGAGTGCAACAATTGATCTTAAAATATTAACATCTTGGATTTAGATGATATGGATTATGTGGCAACAATATCTTTGTGGGAGCACATGATTAGGAATGGTGCTACGGTGTTTCATTTTACTACAATGAACCCCTTTGAGTACCTGTTATTAGTGTTACATGTCATTTTTTTGCATCGAGGAAAATGATGCCAAATCCAAATCTTTCGCCATCTAATGCACTGTTGTCATGAATCCCCAAGAAATATAGAAGAAGTACATATTATCAAGTATAACAATTTTGGGTTGAATATCTTTAAAAAACCTAATTTCTTAGATCATTGTAGGTGCCTCAATCATAACCTGCAGTGGTCGCACCTTGCATAACAAATGATTTGCGACATCGTCACAACAAGCCTTCAATAAAGGTCTGACAGTCTTATTACACGAGTAAAAATAAAAAAAGGTAAAGAAGCTTCCATTTCTAGAATCCTCAAGAGGGTATCTATCTGAACTAGTGGAGATTAGGCTTGAGTTCCTCCTATCCTGAATCTCGTTCATCCCTTTATGGATCTCACCCCTTCCTTAGTGGATCTTAACTTCCACTCTTTCCCTATAAGTACAATGCACTCAAAGAGAAAGGCATTGTCATATTTTACTAATGAACTATACTTAGATGTTGTTCAAGTATCCATTGAAGACTTTTTGATTGCAAGGGTTTTGATTGATGATCATTAGAAGGAGGCTTCCAACATCAAGCCCTGGCTATAATTTTCCTTTTCTTTATTCTTAATATAAAGACATGTTTCTTTCCTAGACTCATTTGTCATGATGTTTGTTGTAAGATTCCTTAATCATTTACATATTTTATGATTGAATCATTGATGTATTATTTGCATTTTCCTATTTCTATTTTTGAAAGTCTCTTCTTAGAGCATCAAGAAAGAGGTTGGAAGCTATAAATGACAACAACAAGGATCATCATCAAGAATTTAGTAAAAGGTATGAGCTATGCATCCCACTTACATCTATGATTTAATCATGAATTCGGGAATGTTTTCATGTGTTTGTTTGTTTGTTTCTAGACTTGGTTTATGTGTCTAGGGAGATTTGTCTTGTCAGCAAGACATGATTTGTTCGCCAAACAATGTTGTGTATTATGTGGCTACAATATCTTTGTGGGAGAACATGATTATGAATGGTGCCATGGTGCTTCATTTTACTACAATGAAACCCTTTGAGTAGCTCTTACTAGTGTTGGTACCCAACAAGTTATCGTTACTCATTGACATTATGCTCGTACCTAAAAAAATACACAAGACTTCTATTAGAAATGGAGATAATAATATTAAAGAGAATCATATGGTGGATTTGGAGAATCCCATGGATCACTTGAATTTCTTAGTGTTAGGGTCCTACTCTAATACCATTCCTTAAATAATTTATTATGTAGGAGGCCACATTCCTTAAATAAGGCCCATTAAATAGTTAGTTAATAGTCACTCATTGTAAAAAATGTAACTTTTATCAATAACACATAAATTAGTTAGCGAACGATCATTATAGATGAGATTGTAATTAGTTAATATGAGACATTTAGCTTTAGTGGATGTCCTATAACTCTTAAGATGTGGAAACATTATTAATATCAAGTTTTATTCCCACTGTGTAGGGAAAAATTCAGGGGCTAATATTTGCAGGTGCGCTCATTTTCCATGTTTTTTTCCTAAAAAAGATTCATTAATTTCCATTTTTCCCAAAAACAATTTGCCTAAATTTCATAGTATAAAATTATATAGACTGATATAAAATCATTAAAAATATAAATATTTTTACCAAAATATTATGAAACATTTGACAAATTGCATATTAGGGACTAGTAAGATTCCTCAAGGTTTCTAAACTTTAAGATAAACTTCCATTCTTAAAATTTTCCTTGCCATGTAGGTCTCTCAACGAAGTGAGGATGGTTATGTGGCCTTATGCATGGGTCCATTAGACTAGGGAGTATATACACAATGAAAAAGAGTCACTTGGTATAAGATGTTGGATGGAAAGGCTAAACCTTGAATTGGAAATTCACTTTTTAAAGTGAGTTGTTGGATCAAATGGATGACCAGTAGCTATCAATACATGGAAACATTGTTGATATCAAGTTATATGGATATCTAAATATGGAGTAGAAGGTTATGCAATGTTTTGACAACACTTGTCATTGTATTTGAGTATTGCTCCTGGAGGTTACCCCTCTGAAGAGACAATGAACATAGTTATCTAATTTCTATTATCAAAGAGATCTTTCTTAAGGTTTTTCTCTATTTTCCCTTATGTTATTGGGTTTTGCATTACATTTTCTGTGATTGTTGGGTTTTGCATTACATTTTGTGTGGTTGTTCTTAACTTTGGAGTTATTGGGTTTTGCATTACATTTTGTGTGATTGTTCTTAATTTTCGGGTTCAGTACGATTCAAGTGGAATAACTCTTTCTTGAATATGAAGTAGGAGAATTTTAAATTTTATAGAATTTTGATTGTGCTAAAAGACTCTCAAGTAGAGTATGGCAGAGATGTTGTAATATAATGTTTAACATTTTGACTAAGTCAAATTATATAAAAAAAAAAAAAAAAAAAAAAAAAAAAAAAAAAAAAAAAAGAAGAAACTAATGTAATATAAACATTTTAGTTAGGTCAAAATAAAATAAAAGAACAAAAATAAAAATAAAAATAAATAAAAATAACCATATAAAAATAAAAATAAAAATGACCTATGGTATTGGGCCATGGTATTGAGAAACCATGGTATTCATGTGGTAAATAACCTATTTAAAGGGGAGAATTAAACCAACCAAAATCCATCTTAACTTCGTATATACCAAGTGTCGAGAGAGATCAAATCTCTTGAGATGCACACCTATTTTATAGTGAAAAGAAATTTGATACCTCACGGAGCTTGGTAAATCTAGAGTTAAATAAATCTAGACTAATTTAAAAACCATAAAAATGAGAAAATGAGAAAATTTAAATCAATTTGTAAAACATAAATTTTGAAAAATCGATCCAAAATATAATTGCCAATTTAAAAAAATACGAATAAATAAAAAAAATAAAACATCCACCCAAAATAATGTTTAGGAAGTGAAAATATGGTTATTTAAAATCAGTTTTTTATAAAGGAATTCCCCACACCATGAATTTTAACCATGTCCCTCGCTCCTGATTGACATCATTTGCAAAGTCCTTAATGCCTTGACTGTGAATTCATTTCATTTCCATGACTAGATGATTAGAGTGATTTGAAAAGTCGTAAAGGAAGATTGGAAAGTCAGAAAAATGACCGTGTTGACTGTGCTGACTGGGAAATAGAGGGGTGAAGCATGTTACTTTAAACCCATAAAGTTACCAATTGGAATTTGGTTGGGTGCAAAACGGGTGGGATAAAATTCCACTCATGTTGGTTGGTCTTCTCACTAATAAGTCATAAAAGCTGCAGAGGAAGGTTGGAAAGTCATAAAAATTACCGTGTTGACTGGGAAATAGAGGGGGAATAAAGTGACTTTAAACCAATAAACCTGATTTGGAATTTGGATGGGTGCGAAACCGGTGAAATAAAATTCCATTGATGTTCGTTGGTCTTCCCAATTATTTTGGTCCATTCAGGACGTAATTCCCACTTATTACGTCCTGAAATAGATAAAATTCCAGTGATGGAGGGTCTTCCCACTTATTTCGGTCCGTTCAGTACGTAATTCCCACTTATTCCGGTGATGGATTTTTCAAATTCATGCTTTTGCTTTGACGCCACAACGCACACGCACCATGTGCAACTTCCAATAAACTTTTGAGTTGGAATAGGCTTGGGTCACGATAAAAGGCAAGAGCTAACGAGTTTGTTATAGGGCATTAAATGTCTGCTTAGCTGCAAGCTCGATAGCCATATAACTTTCGGTGGGGATGGAGTGTTCAGAAAGTCACCGCGAGCATGTTATATATGGCTATCGGGCTTGCAGCTAAGCGGGTATTTAATGCCCTATGGCAAGCTCGTTAGCTCTTGCCAAGATAAAATAGGTGTTGTATCCGTGGTTTATAATTATTAAATGACTTTTAAAAAATAATATTAAGCGGTAAAGTATGCCGTTTAAATGGAAGATTGAAGAGGGAAAAAAGGCATGGTTGCACTAAACATATTAAATCATGATTTTATTATATTTTGAAATTTTGTGAAATAAAATTAATAAATTAAATAATATAAAAATTTTAAAAATATATAATTAAGTTAATAGGAAAATCATAAAATTAATTAAAATCTCAAGAAATGTATTTATAAAAAAAAGAAGAAAAATCAACTCTAAACATGTATTTTAAAAAATAACAATATATTGGAATATGGTATTAGTTAAACATTGACACAAAGAGCAGTTATAAAAGTGATTAAACTAGTTTAGATCATTGTTAATTCAGAATCTACCAAGCGTTCAGAGGGATCAAATTTCTTGAGATGCAAATATCTTTTAAAGTGAAAATAGATTTGATCCCTCTATGTGATATTTCTTGAAACACAAATATCTTTTAAAGTGAAAATAGATTTGATCCCTTTGGGTGCTTGGTAGATGGGGAGTTAAGTTGGATCTAGGATGATTTTTATTTTGTTATATTTATTTTATTTTCACCAAATTAAAATATTTATATTACATTAGTTACATTAAGTTACACACATCACTACCATATTTTATTCTTCATTTTATTTTGATCGAATCAAAATGTTTACAATACATTACCTGGCACATTTCGAGTAATCCAATAAAAAATAATGATTTTATTAAGAAAAATGAAACGAAACGAAACCTGACAAAGCTCTGATCATGTGATTTATTCGCACTTTCATTAAGCTCACTTTACTTTGTGATTTAGCTCTTTCATGAAACGTGACATATCCAATAAATGCCAAATCAATTTCAAATATAGAAAATCAAAATATAAATGCTTAAATATGTCATCTAATTTATTGAGCTAAGAGGCTACAATCTTGTATGGTGAAATATGTAATTTTGCTTGTCATTGTGTCTTTTCAAAAGACTTTAAATAAAAAAACAAGTGACTTGCTGGTAGTTGGATGTACTCTTCATATTATATTGGCAACTACGAGGATTGATCCTAGGTCTCCCATAAATTAGGATTGGCAATTACCGATTCACCATATGGTTAAAAAAAAAACAATTTTAAATGAAAAAACTAAACTAAACGTGACTTTTAGCACTTCCATTGACCTCAATGGGTAAATGAAACAATTTGAATATCGTATTAACTTTTATATTCACACTTTCATTGATCTCACTTGGTAAAAAAAAAAAAACAATTTTAAATGAAAAAACTAAACTAAACGTGACTTTTAGCACTTCCATTGACCTCAATGGGTAAATGAAACAATTTGAATATCGTATTAACTTTTATATTCATACTTTCATTGATCTCACTTGGTAAATGAAACAATCTGAACCTATTATTATTAACTTGGTAACTTTTATATCTATTATTATTATTATTATTATTATAAACACTGAACCTATTATTATTAACTTGGTAACTTTTATATCTATTATTATTATTATTATTATACAATTTGAATATCGTATTAACTTTTATATTCACACTTTCATTGATCTCACTTGGTAAAAAAAAAAAAACAATTTTAAATGAAAAAACTAAACTAAACGTGACTTTTAGCACTTCCATTGACCTCAATGGGTAAATGAAACAATTTGAATATCGTATTAACTTTTATATTCATACTTTCATTGATCTCACTTGGTAAATGAAACAATCTGAACCTATTATTATTAACTTGGTAACTTTTATATCTATTATTATTATATTATTTATAAACACTGAACCTATTATTATTAAACTTGGTAACTTTTATATCTTATTATTATTATTATTATTATTAAATCTAAACCTATTATTATTAACTTGGTAACTTTATATCTATTATTATTATTATAAATACTCTATCCCTTTATGGCTTTGAACATGTGACTTCTTAGGAGGAAACACATGCTCTTAACTTTTAGGCCCACTCAATATATATATACATATAATGTGTGTGAATGATTATCTTAGTAAAACATTTCAATGGTCAAAAGGAAAAAGTAATTAAACGTAAACTAATTTAGTTAAATCGTGTAGCTCATTCAATTTTTAATATAAAATATCAATAATAACAAATTATTCAAAAATACAATTTAAATAATGAAAAATTACACATAGTTTGTATGTAGACATAAAACCCCTATAGATTTATCTTAATCACAATTTTATCAAGCAATAATCTAGTAAATATTTTCTCAAATTTTGCATTCTAAACAGAAGTTTTCATAAGATTTAATAAGATTTGATCCTTCTCAATTATAATTAAGATGGATCTATAATAATTTATTAGCTGTTATTAATTTTAAATTTAATAAATTATTTTATTTATCTTAGTGTAAATATTTATAAGAAAATGATCTTAATAAACAAGAAAATATTTTTCTTTTATATTATAGGAAATAGCTGATTCCAAATTATCGGCAAAATTTTCTCCTATATTAATTTCTAAAAAAAGACTTTTCTTAATATAATATAAATCATAGAAACTTGAATTCAGAAAATATTAAAAAAATAATATTATATTTTTAAAAAGTAATTAATTTTTATTTATTAAAAATTTAAAAATATAAATAATTACAATTTTTCTTTAAATATTTTTTTTTACAAAATAATTTTGTTTAAAATATTATTATATAATTTGATACAGGAAGGTTACTCATTGAAATTTCCCCCAAATATTTATCCCAAAAAAGAAATATTGTATCAACGATTAATATTATTACACTCTAGATAATTATATATGATTAATTAAAATAGTGTAAGCAAGTTGAATGACTTGATTTAACGATTAATATTATTACACTCTAGATAATTATAAATGATTAATTAAAATAGCGTAAGCAAGTTGAGTGACTTGATTTAACGATTAATATTATTACACTCTAGATAATTATAAATGATTAATTAAAATAGTGTAATCAAGTTGAGTGACTTGATTTAATTTAGATTGAATGCAATTTAAGTTTATTTGGCTTAAAAGATTTATTTCTTTATTATGTATTCTTTTATATAATTTTTTTATTTTTATTTTTTTAAATTAATAATGTAATTATAAATAATAATAATTTTTTTTCATTAAAAATTATGTATAGATATATATTTATTTTTCTTTTCTTTTCAATTTGTATTATTTTTTAATTATTTTCCAATAGTATGAGGATAAATGGGTGGCTAAGGTTTTTGCATATCATTGATTAATGGTAAATTTTAGTGATTTAGAAGAAAGAAAGAAAAAAATTGTTTCTATTGAAAGAATGGCACCTCAAGCCTCGATCTCATACAATGCCATGTCAAAATATGATTGAATTTTTTTTTTTTTCTCAGATCGTTCAAGAATCTCCAACCTTATTGTTCCTTTGAAAGAGAATGCCTTTAGCAATTATTTTTTTTTCTCGAAACAAGGTGTGGTCTACAGATTTAGTGAGTTTGGGTCACATTAGATCGATCTCCACAAATGGATTTTTGATGTGGAAATCCCTCTTGGCTAATGATAAGAATATTTTCCCCTTTGCTCAAGGTTTTTTTGTTGTGATTTTTTATAATATTGAAGATAAGCATAATATTTGTGAATTTGGGCCCTAGTTTTAGGGTCGTGTTGGCCTTTTCATGCAGCCCTGGCCTCCCACATTTGCTTTGATTACAATGTCAATCCCTATGACTGTTGATCTAGTAAGGCTCTCGAACCTTCCCTTGCATATTTGGAACCTCCCAACATTATCTTCCATTGGGAATGCATTAGGGAAGTTTTATAGCCATAACCCAAAATCTAAATATTTTTATAAAACCATTTAAGCTTGAATATGTGTTGAGATGAATTTCCACAAGGGTTTCCTTGCCGAGATTAATCTGACAGCTCGAGGCTATGTGTGGGTTTAGAAGATCGATTATGGAAATGTTTCATTTCATTGTTGAGCATGATATAAAGTAGGGAATGTAATTAAACATTTCCTTAAAGCATTTGCAAAATAACGCAGTCTAAAAAAATAACCAGAGGCTGAAATGGTGGGAAGATCTCAGAGTGAACATTACATGGTGTACAAAGAAGAAAAGAAAAACAAGAATTTATTATCGAAGATGAATCATCGAAGTAATAAAAAACTAGCCAATATGAAGAGTATGAGGACCCTCCAGATTTAGAAACAGTAGAAGTGCAACATAATCCCATAAAAGTCGGATCCCTCTCTAAATATCCAATGGAAAAAGCTGAAAAAACCAACTTCTTGTGCAAATCAGGAAGATAAGGAAGAAACTGAAGACAACAATGCTCACTCATCGAAGGGTTTTTAATTTTTCACATGTTCTATGTTATAATAATCCCTTAAAACAATATATAATTAATTTTCATTCACCCCGGTAATAATTAAGCAATTATAGATAGAACAATAAATAATAATGCACAGTAGAAGATACCCAAGCACATTGCGACATAGAGATTTTAGGTTTGAGACCAGGGAAAACCCCCCAAAAGGTGAAAAACCCAAAATCAATTATGTTTCTTAATAGATATTCATTCAATGTTCAGCTAAGATACATAATCCAATAGTACATCCATAAACTAGTCAAAACCCACCCTTTGAATTTCCAAGGGAACAAAGTCAAAAACCAATCATATGAGACAGAGAGAGAGAGAGAGATTTAAATCTGGTCAATGGTCATAGTCTGCAAGAGGGTCGAAATTCGGCATATAATTCCTCAGAATCACAACAACAAGCCCTACAATTTTCAATGAAAATCGCAATCAAAGTTTGTAGTCAAAGCCCAGTCAAAGCCTGTAGTAAACGCCGAGAAAACAGTGCCAAAGATTTGGTCAAGGCAGAAAATATTCTAGTCAAAGTTTCAACCTCCAAGCACAGTCAAAATCTTGGTCAAAACAACAATAGGAAGTCTCAGTCAACAAAAGTTCAATGTTGGTCAATGTAAATTTTTCTTATAAAAAGGTCAACTCTCAGTGAAACAGAAAAGTCGTCCTTCTCCTTTGCACGCGTGAACTTGCTTTGAAATTTTCATATCAGATTGATGTGTGGTCATGGTTGTCCAAATGAGGGTCAACTAACTCATATGTATATGAGTCATAGGAGGTGGCTTTTCACTTGTGGGGCTTACTTTTCCTTCTCTAGGTCGACTTGGTCAAACTTGTAAAAAGGAATTTTTTCCATCGTTTTTCTAATGAAATTCCAACCGAAGCTACCCATTTTCAACACTTCCTCTAATCTAGGGATGAATTTGTCGCTGCATTATAAGACTCATCTCAAATGTACATGTATCAACATAAGGGAAGATCATCTCATCTCATATCAGTTGAACAATCATGACTTCATCCATAGAAGAAGAAGAATCATCCACATGATAATAGGGAAGATCGATTTACCACAACCAAGTCCATGGTAGTCATAAATGACCTTGGTAAATATCACATGCCCTATCTCCATTAATTGCTCCTCACCCAAATTGATGCTCAATGATCAAGTGGTAGAACACTTGCATCCAACTCTTAGGGTAGATCAATTTACCATAACCATTGTTGGCATTATGATACAAGTGTTGTCCTTGATGGCAACTCACTCATAGGTCAGTTCAATTTTGATAAAAGGCAACTCACAGTATAACAAGTATATTTAAAGGTAACAGGGCATTGGTACAGAAGAATAAGAAGATGGAACTAAGGTCTACTAATCAGAATAAAGAAGTTGAAGGAAAGTGATGATGTAAAGTAGTTTAAGAAGTATACACAGGTCCACTTAGTTAAAACAACGTATACACGCTGGGCCACAGAACAAAAAGAGCGTATACGTATACACACACTCTCATAAGAGGAAAAGTGTGTACAAGTTGGAAAATCAAGGAATTTCAAGAGTAGAGAATACCAGGGGTCAATACCATGGTATTAACCCATAATATTGAGTGGAGTAATGACTATTTGATCCCGTCCAAGAATACCACGGGTCGTAAGTGGTTTTCGTCCAAGGTATTGAGAAAGGCCAAAAACTATATAAGGAGGAGAAGATCATAAGGCTAGAGTGTGCAACTGAAAGGGTTCCTAAGGAATACTTATATCTCAAGTATATTTTATGTTGCAGGGGCTATGTTTGTGATTTGATTTGAAATATTTTGTGCACCTTGGATTCAATGTTGGATCAGGATCATGAGACCTGAAATGACTTATCATTGAATGATCTGATATTGGTTGGGCTAGATCTGATTATGTACACCTGTTTTATTCTTTAAATATCATGATATGGGTTTGTCTGAAATCCAAAATTGCAGCGAAGTTATGAGTTAATATTCGCAGATCTATATGCTGGTTCGTCTCGGTAAAATCGCATGTACACACAGGTTCTACTTTTCCAAGTAGCGTATACAAAAGAAAAGCCTTTTCTTCAGATCCCACTGATCTATCTGATCAGTTCTGTTGTTTTACTGTTGTCTATCAATGAAGTCTTCTTAGATCTGAATGTAAAACTGAATGCATAAGGAGTTTGGTATCTGATTGATTGATTGTATAAGTGAGAAGAGTGATCTGATTGATTGTATAAGTGAGAAGAGTGATCTCTTCTACTGCCTGTTTAAAGCTCTGTAAATTAACAGTAGATGTTCAGTATATTGTTGGTTGGTATAGACTTGATTCAGAAATTTTATATTTCAGTGGTTTTGAAGGTATACATAGGTTTGATTAAAGGGAGTCGCATATACACGCATGTTAGTTTCAGTAAAGTAGCGTATACATTCTAATACATGATTTTTGAGGTTACAATTAGTTCTAAGTGATGTTGGTTGTGACAAGGGTCTTCCCACTTATTTCGGTCTGTTAAGTACTTAATTCCCACTTATGCCGGTCATGGATTTTTCGAATTCATCCTTTCGCTTTGACGCCCCGCCCCACACGCACCATGTGCAACTTCAAATAAACTTTTGAGTTATAAACTTTTGAGTTGGAATACGCTGGGGTCACGATCAAAATGGGTGTTGCATACGTGGTTTATAATTATTAAAATAATAACTTTTAAAAAATAATTATATTACAAATATTAAGCGGTAAAGTATACAGTTTAGATGGAGGATTGAAGAGCCGGAAAAAAAAAAACATGGTTGCATTAAACATATTAAATCAATGATTTTATTATGTTTTGAAATTTTGTAAAATAAATTAATAAATTAAATAATATAAAAATTAAAAATATATAATTAAGTCAATAGGAAAATGATAAGATTAATCAAAATTTTAAGAATGTATTTATAAAAAAAAAATTCAGCTCTAAAGATGTATTTTAAAAAATAATAATATATTGGAATATGGTACTAGTTAAACATTGACACAAAGAGCAGTTATAAAGGTGATTAAACTAGTTTAGATCATTGTTAATTCAGAATTTACCGAGTGCTTAGAGGGATCAAATTTCTTGAGATGCAAATATCTTTTAAAGTGAAAATAGATATTTCTTGAGATGCAAATATCTTTTAAAGTGAAAATAGATTTGATCTCTCTCGTGATTTTTCTTGAGATGCAAATATCTTTTAAAGTGAATAGATTTGATCCATCTGGGTGCTTGGTAGATGCGGAGTTAAGATGGATCTAAGATGGTTTTTATTTTGTTATATTTATTTTATTTTAACCAAGTTAAAATGTGTATATTATAGTAGTTACATTAAGTTACACATCACTACCATTTATTTTCACCAAGTTAAAATGTGTATATTATAATAGTTACATTAAGTTACACACATCACTACCATATTTTATTCTTAATTTTATTTTGATCTAATCGAAACATTTACAATACATTACGTAACACATTTCTAGTAGTCCAATAAAAAATAATGATTTTATTAAGAAAAAACGAAACAAAACGTGACTTTAAATGAAGAAAGGAAACGTGAGAAAGCTTTGATCATGTGATTTATTCACACTTTCATTGAGCTCACTTTACTTTGTGATTTAGCACTTTCATGAAACGTGATGGATCCAATAAATGCTAAATCAATTTCAAATATGGAAAATCAAAATATAAATGCTTAAATATGTTATCTAATTTATTGAGCTAAGAGGCTATAAT
This sequence comes from Pinus taeda, assembly GCA_000404065.3. NCBI lineage: Eukaryota > Viridiplantae > Streptophyta > Pinopsida > Pinales > Pinaceae > Pinus > Pinus taeda. The sequence goes on from APFE030256777.1 coordinate 18,098, forward strand.
CTTGTATGGGGAAATATGTAATTTTGTTTGTCATTGTGTCTTTTGAAAAAAGACTTTAAATAAAAAAACAAGTGTCCGTTAAAAAAAGATTTTAAATGAAAAAATGAAACGAAACGTGACTTTTAGCACTTTCATTGACCTCACTGGGTAAATGAAACAATTTGAATATCATATTAACTTTTATATTCACACTTTCATTGATCTCACTTGGTAAATGAAACAATTTGAATTGCCATAGTCTAACTAGCCGGAGGAATTGCCGAGAAAGTTATGGAAATTCCGGGCATATTTAGAATTTTAGGTGTCCTAGGTGTTTTTGATGGTATTGAATCCATTTCCACCTTTTATATTCACACTTTCATTGATCTCACTTGGTAAATGAAACAATTTGAATTGCCATAGTCTAACTAGCTGGAGGAATTGCCCAGAAAGTTATGGAAATTCTGGGCATATTTAGAATTTTAGGTGTCCTAGGTGTTTTTGATGGTATTGAATCCATTTCCACCATTAAAAGGAATTGCCCAGAAAGTTATGGAAATTCTGGGCATATTTAGAATTTTAGGTGTCCTAGGTGTTTTTGATGGTATTGAATCCATTTCCACCATTAAAAACATGATTCAAACACTGTCTCCACAAGATTTTTTGAAACAATTCCTCCGCCTCGTTAGAGGACTCCATTTGAATATCATATTAACTTTTATATCTATTATCATTATTATTA
>APFE030256777.1:23673-54164 GCA_000404065.3 Pinus taeda
TTTTTAATTTTTTTTTACCAGATTGTTCAAGAATCTCTAACCTTAATGTTCCTTTAAAAAAGAATGCCTTTAGCAATTAAATTTTTTTCTCGAAACAAGGTGTGCTCTACAGATTTAGTGGGTTTGGGTCATATTAGATCGATCTCCACAAATGGATTTTTGATGTGGAAATCCCTCTTGGCTAATGATAAGAATATTTTCCCCTTTGCTTTAGGTTTTTTTGTTGTGATTTTTTATAATATTGAAGATAAGCATAATACTTGTGAATTTGGGCCCTAGTTTTAGGGTCGTGTTGGCCTTTTCATGCAGCCCTGGTCTCCCACATTTTCTTCGGTTACATTGTCAATCTCTACAACTCTTGATCTGGTAAGGCTCTCAAACCTTCCCTTGCATCTTTGGAACCTCCCAACATTATCTTCCATTGGGAATGCATTAGGGAAGTTTTATTGCCATAACCCAAAATCTAAATATTTTTATAAAACCATTTATGCTTGAATATGTGTTGAGATGAATTTCCACAAGGGTTTCCTTGTTGAGATTAATCAGACAGCTCGAGGCTATGTCTGGGTTTAGAAGATCGATTATGGAAATGTTTCACTTCATTGTTGAGCATGATATAAAATAGGGAATGTAATTAAAAACTTTCTTAAAGCATTTGCAGAATAATGCAGTCTGAAAAATAACCAGAGGCTGAAATGGTGGGAAGGATCTCAGAGTGAACATTATATGGTGTACAAAGAAGAAAAGAAAAACAAGAATTTATTATCAAAGATGATTCGTTGAAGTAATAAAAAACTAGCCAATATGAAGTGTATGGGGACCCTCCAGATTTAGAAACAGTAGAAGTGCAACATAATCCCATAAAAGTTAGATCCCTCTCTAAATATTCAATGGAAAAAGCTGAAAAAACCAACTTCTTGTGCAAATCAGGAAGATAAGGAAGAAACTGAAGACAACAATGCTCACTCATCGAAGGGTTTTTAATTTTTCACATGTTCTATGTTATAATAATCCCTTAAAACAATATATAATTAATTTTCATTCACCCCAGTAATAATTAAGCAATTATAGATAGAACAATAAATAATAATGCACAATAGAAGATACCCAAGTACATTGCAACATAGAGATTTTAGGTCTGAGACCAGGGAAAGCCCCCACAAGGTGAAAAACCCAAAATCAATTATGTTTCTTAATAGATATTCATTCAATGTTTAGCTAAGATACATAATCCAATAGTACATCCATAAACTAGTCAAAATCCACCCTTTGAATTTCCAGGGGAACCAAGTCAAAAACCAATCATATGAGACAGAGAGAGAGAGATTCAAATCTAGTCAACGATCATAGTCTGCAAGAGGGTCGAAATTCAGCCTATAATTCCTCAGAATCACAACAACAAGCCCTACAATTTTCAATGAAAATCACGATCAAAGTTTGCAGTCAAAGCCTACAATAAATAGCGAGAAAACAGTGCCAAAGATTCAGTCAAGGTAGAAAATATTCGAGTCAAAGTTTCAACCTCCAAGCATAGTCAAAATCTTGGTCAAAACAACAATAGAAAGTCTCAATCAACAAAAGTTCAATGTTGGTCGATGTAATTTTTTCTTATCAAAAGGTCAACTCTCGGTGAAACAGAAAATCCGTCCTTCTCCTTTGCACGCATGAACTTGCTTTGAAATTTTCATATTAGATTGAGGTGTGGTCATGGTTGTCCAAATGAGGGTCAACTAACTCATATGTATATGAGTCATAGGAGGTGGCTTTTCACTTGTGGGGCTTACTTTTCCTTCTCTAGGTCGACTTGGCAAACTTGTAAAAATGAATTTTCTCCATCGTTTTTCTAATGAAATTCCAACTGAAGCTGCCCATTTTCAACACTCCCTCTCATCTAGGGATGAATTTGTGGCTGCATTATAAGACTCATCTCAAATGTACATGTATCAACATAAGGGAAGATCATCTCACCTCATATCAGTTGAACAATCATGACTTGATCCATAGAAGAAGAAGAATCATCCACACGATAATAGGGAAGATCGATTTACCACAACCAAGTCCATGGTAGTCATAAATGACCTTGGTAAATATCACACGCCCTATCTCCATTAATTTCTCCTCACCCAAATTGATGCTCAATGATCAAGTGGTAGAACACTTGCATCCAACTCTTAGGGTAGATCAATTTACCATAACCATTTTTGGCATTATGATACAAGTGTTGTCCTTGATGGCAACTCACTCATAGGTCAGTTCAGTTTTGATAAAAGGAAACTCACAGTATAGCAGGTATATTCAGAGGTAATAGGGCATTGGTACAGAAGAATAGGAAGATGGAACTAAGGTCTACTAATTAGAATAAAGAAGTTGAAGGAAAAGGATGATGTAAAGCAGTTTAAGAAGTATACGCAGGTTCACTTAGTTAAAACAACGTATACACGTTGGTCCACAGAACAAAAAGGGCGTATACATATACACACACTCTCACAAGAGGAAAAGTGTGTACAGGTTGGAAAATCAAGGAATTTCAAGAGTAGAGAATACCAGGGGTCAATACCATGGTATTAGCCCACAATATTGAGTGGAATAACGACTATTTGATCTCGTCTAAGAATACCACGGGTCCTAAGTGGTTTTGGTCCGAGGTATTGAGAAAGGCCAAAAACTATATAAGGAGGAGAAGATCATAAGGCTAGAGTGTGCAATTGAAAGGTTTTCTAAGGAGTACTTATATCTCAAGTATATTTTATATTGCAGGGGCTATGTTTGTGATTTGATCTGAAATATTTTGTGCACCTTGAATTCAATGTTGGATTAGGATCATGAGACCTGAAATGACTTATCATTGAATGATCTGATATTGGTTGGGCTAGATCTGATTATGTACACTTGTTTTATTCTTTAAATGTCATGATATGGGTTTGTCTGAAGTCCAAAATTGCTGCGAAGTTATGAGTTAATATTTGCAGATCTATACGCTGGTTTGTCTCGGTAAAATCGCATGTACACGTAGGTTCTACTCTTCCAAGTAGCGTATACAAAAGAAAAGCCTTTTCTTTAGATCTAACTGATCTATCTGTTCAGTTCTGTTGTTTTATTGCTGTTTGTCAATGCAGTCTTCTTAGATCTGAATGTAAAACTGAATGCATAAGGAGTTTGGTATTTGATTGATTGATTGTATAAGTGAGAAGGGTGATCTCTTCTACTGCCTGTGTAAAGCTCTGTAAATTAATAGTAGTTGTTCAGTATATAGCTGGTTGGTACAGACTTGATTAAGAAGTTTTATGTTTCAGTAGTTTTGAAGGTATACATAGGTTTGATTAAAGGGAGTTGCGTATACACATAGGTTTGGTTCAGTAAAGTAGCGTATACATTCTGATGCATGATGTTTGAGGTTACAGCTGGTTCTAAATGATGATGTAGGTTTTTCAGTTCAGCACAGTGTTCTAGTGATAGTGATATGATTGTTCAGATTAACCGAATGTTGGTTGATGCAGTTTAAGTTTCAAAGTTTTTGATGGGTCCAGTATGAAAATTTGATGAAACGGGGCCTTCATGTGTACCATGAGCATCCAGTCTGAAAATTTATGAAACTTGGTCCTTGGAGGAAGAGAGAAGGTCGAAGCCTTCTGTAGGTCGACGCCTACATACTAGTAAACACATTGGATAGTACAAGAGATGGGGGGTTGAAACTCCCTTCTAATAGAAACTGGAAAACGAGAGAAGGATGTAGCCTTCTGCAAGTGGGTGCCTACGTACCAATATGATTCTGCACTAGTACAAGATTGTAAACATATTTTCTTATTATTAAAAGAAGACAGAGACGATAGCAATAGGTGGTTTTCACCCACATTGGGTTTCCACCTTAAATCTTGGTGTTCATGTGTGTTGCTTATGTGTGATGGTTTATTATGTTTTCACTGCACTGTTTAATAAGTTACTGATGCACTGGTTAAAGATCAACATATGATAAATTGACTAAATCACAAGTTCTCTAGGTATACGTTGGTTTCTCTAATCACAATAATGTGTACATGCTAGTTCACTTCACATAAGTAGCATATATAAATCTGTTTGGGAAATGAAAAAATTATTGATCTGATAATAACTAATTCACCCCCCCCCCCCCCCCCCTTTAGTATTATTTTCCAAACAATTGGTATTAGAGCGGGTCCTTCAGAAAAAATATTGATCACTTGAAGGAAGATCTTTCAAGATGAATAATCACGAAGGCATGGAATCTACCAGACCACCAATCTTCAATGGGAGAAACTTGGAATATTGGAAAATAAGAACCAAAGCCTATCTACAATCTCTTGGAGCCAATGTTTGGGAAATTGTGGAAGGAGGATATCAATTTCTAGTAGCAATTCCTATAGACTCTGCAGGTAAGAAGTTATACAAAACCAATGCCAAATTTGTCAATACGTTACTGGGAAGTCTGTCAGAATCAAAATTCGTCAAAGTTATGCAGCTCAAGACAGCCAAAGAGATGTGGGACAAAATCATTCAGAGCTACAAAGGAGACTCTCAAGTAAAACGTGCTAAGCTTCAAACTCTCAGAATTTAGTATGAAACTCTTAAGATGCATAGTGATGAGAGTGTTGCTAGTTATTTTTTATGTATAGATGAGATTATTAATTGTATGAAGAATCTGGGTGAAGAGATAAAGGAGGCTATTTTAGTTGAGAGAAAATTGAGATCTTTGTCTTCTAAATTTGAGTCAAAAGTGTCTTCCATAGAAGAAAAACAGGATCTTCAAACTATTACTGTGACTCAACTCCATGGAATCCTAACTGCCTTTGAAATGAGAAAAGGAGGTCCATCAAATATGAGAGACACCACTTTTAAAGTATCAGCAAAGGAAAAGAAAAGGAAGAGCACAATGAATCGGGACACATCTCAGAAGAAGAAGATGAGGTAAATTTTGTCAAGAAGCTTCAAGGGGGTTTCGGAAGATTTAGAGGTAAGCTACTTTTCAAATGATTTGCTTGTGGTAGAGTCAGCCATTATGTTGCCAAATGTCCTCAAAAAGATAAATATGAAAAAGGAAAGGAATATGCAAAAGGTAATAGAAAACAAGTTGTGACTAGAGTTACTATACGCATGAAGGTAGTGATGGTTTATCTAATAGTGATGAATATGAAACTGAACAAGATTACAGACTCCTCATGGCTTATGATAATGAAGATTTTTTGGATGCATTAGAAGAGGAAGACTCTCTTGAAGAAATCACTAAACTCAAAATATGTTTAGAAGAAAAGAATATGATCATAGATACTTTGACACACCAACTCACTGAAAGAGAAAAACACAATGAAAATCTAGAATGTGAAATTGTGGATCTAAGAAAAGATCTTGAGAAGACAAAATCTCTTAATCTTAGATTTGCTAAAGGACCAGAAACTTTAAATGAAATCATCAAAGTTCAGCGTTCTCCTCTGATAAAGACAGGTCTTGGATATACTAAAGAATCAAATCAATCACAGAAGTCGTTAGCCTCCACCAGAAGCTATCTTGATGTAGCAAAGACGAGTGAATAGTATGTCAACTGTCAGCAAAAGCCTAAAATTACTCCTCAGGTAAATCATACTCAATTTACTCCAAGGATGAATATCAGTAGAAGCCACAACCAACAAGTAAACAATGCCAAAAGATTCTATGATCGCAGAAATTTCTTTAATGGGCAATGTTTTTCATGTCATAACTTTGGGCACAAGGCTGCTTAATGTGTTTCTTACAAAACCATCATGACTAGAGAAGCACAAAATCAAAGGAGTGTAACAGGAATCAAGAAAAGTTCCTATAGTAACTTTTCTCCTTTTGAAAATGAAATAGAATGTTTGATTTGTAACAACTTTGGTAATGAAGAATCTAAATGCAGGAACAAATTTCAGCCAACACTTCAAAAGGAGCAAACACCATTAAATCCTAAGATATGGAGAAAGAAGGAACCCCAATCAGAAAGATGTGGCATAACTTTGTATGCAGAAAGACAAGAAAATCAGTGGTACATCGATAGCGGATGCTCCAAACACATGACATGTGATAAAGAGAAACTTCATTCATATAATGCTTTAGAAAAAGAAAAGAATGTCTCATTTGGAAATGACACTCCAACTGCCATTAAAGGTAATGGTTTTGTTTTCTTGAAAGAAAAGGTTAAAGTTGGAAATGTCATGTATGTAGATGGTTTAAAGCATAACCTGTTGAGTGTCAGTCAAATGTGTGATCAAGGAAATGAAGTTGTGTTTCGACCAAATGAATGTGTGGTTCATGAGCTTGATACAGGAAAGACCGTGATCAAAGGTACAAGAACTCCAAACAACTTATACATACTCAAAGTAGGACAACAACAATGCTATCTAAGAAAAACAGATGAAAACTGGCTATGGTATAGAATATTGGGACATCTAAGATTTTCTCAAATAAGAAAAGTATGCAGGCTCAAAGCAGTTCGTGATCTTCCAGATATTAGCATCCCAGAAAATACCATATGCAAACCATGTCAAATCGGTAAACAAACCAGAGTTCACTTCATTGAAAAAGAAGGGTCAGCAAGTAAGCCTCTTGAACTCATCCATACTGATTTATGTGGACCAACAAGGAAAAAGTCACCTCGTGGAGAAGAATACTTTATTTTATTTATTGATGATTTTTCCAGGATGTGTTGGATAGGTCTACTAAAGCATAAAGATGAAGCATTTGAAAAGTTTAAAGCCTTCAAAGCTTTAGTTGAAAATGAAAGAGATCGAAAAATCAAATGTCTCAGATTTGATGGAGGGGGAGAATTCATATTAGAAGAATTCTTTGACTTTTGTGAACAACATGGAATAAAAAGGAAATTCTCCATCGCAAGAACTTCTTAGCAAAATGGTGTGGTGGAAAGGATGAACTAGACAGTTCAACAAATGGCTCGAGCTATGCTAGATGAATTTGAAACTCTTGCAACCTTTTGGGGTGAATTTGCATTCGTTGTCATAACTATTCTAAACAAAGCGAACGTTCGGGTAAATAGCAATCAAACTCCATATGAACTTTGGTATGGTAAGCCTCCTACTGTAAAACACTTTAGAGTTTTTGGAAGAAAATGTTTTATCAAAAGGACTGATGAAAAACTTGGTAATTTTAAACCTAAAGCAGACGAAGCTATTCTTCTTGGTTATTCATCCAGAAATAAAGGATACAAATGTTATAATAAAAGACTTCAGAAAATTGTTGAAAGCATTGATGTTGTAATTGATGAAGCATGCAGAAATCTAGAACAAATGAAATCAACAGAGGAATATGAAAATGAGGAAGATGGGGAATGCTTTCCCGCATCAAATCAAAATGATAGAAGAAGAAACCAATGAAGCACCAAAAGAAGATACAACGTACAGGGAAAATATTGCATCCAAGTATGTTCAGAAGAATCATCCAGAATCTTAAATTATAGGAGAAAAAGGGTTTGGAGTACAGATAAGAAGAACTCTTATAGGAACCTCAAGTTATCTAGCATTACTATCCTCCATAGAACCTCAGAATGTAAATGAAGCCTACAAAGATGAATGTTGGGTCAAGGCCATGGATGAAGAACTAGACCAAATTGAAAAGAATGATACTTGGGAATTAGTTCCTAGACCTCATGATAAAAATGTTATAGGAACAAAATGGATATTTAAGAATAAGTTGAATGAAAATGGAGAAGTTATTAGAAACAAGGCAAGACTTGTCTGTAAAGGGTATGCTCAACAAGAAGGTATATATTTTGAAGAAATCTTTACACCTGTTTCCAAAATTGAAGCCATAAGGATGTTTCTTGCTCTTTCTAGTTTTCAAAAATTCAAAGTATATCAAATGGATGTAAAATCAGCTTTCCTTAATGGAGATTTAGAAGAAGAATTTTATATTGAACAACCAGAAGGATTCATTCTTGGAAATGATGCAAAACTCGTATGAAAGCTCAAAAAGGATCTCTATGATCTGAAACAAGATCCAAGGGCTTGGCATTACCGCCTTGACAAATATCTACAACAACAAGGTTTCACAAAAGGTTATGTAGATAGCAATTTATACACAAAGAATGAAAATGATAAACTGCTAATTGTTATTGTTTATGTTGATGATATCATCTTTGGTAGCAATGAAGAATCCATGAGTCAGAAGTTTGCTTCAGTGATGCAACAAGAATTTGAAATGTCCTTACTTGGTGAACTTACTTATTTTCTTGGTCTACAAGTACAACAAACAAAAGATGGTATCTTTCTTTCATAAACCAAATATCTTAAGAAGATCTTGAAGAAATACGGAATGGAAGATTCTAAACCAGTATGTACTACAATGGTAATAGGATGCAGTCTCAGTTCTAACGATGAATCACCAGCAGTAAACCAACCAACTTACAGATCTATGATTGGAAGTCTGCTTTATCTAACAGGTACCAGAACTGATATCATGCATGTAGTAGGAATTGTTGGAAGGTTCCAAGCAAATCCAAAGGAATCACATCTTCAAGCGGTAAAAATAATTTTCAAATATCTTCAAGGAACTCAAGACTTTGGTCTATGGTATCCTAAAGATATAGATCTTACTCTTCATGCTTATACAAATGCAGATTGGGCAGGAAATGTGGATGATCGAAAGAGTACTAGTGGAGGAGCATTCTATATGGGTTCACTGTTAGTGTCTTGGTTTAGTAAGAAACAAAGTTCGATTGCCTTATCTACAACTGAAGCAGAATATGTGGCTATTAAATCTTGCTGCACACAACTAAGATCACACACACCTAAATCTCCCCACCCACTAGCCAGATGGGTGGAAATCATGACAAGCTTAACCATCTTAATATGAACCTTGGTCAATAAAGACTCGAAGGTAACTTATGGGAAGGATGCATACTGGGGTATGTACTCAGCCAATTCCATGGCTTCAAGGAGTACCGTCACAACTAAGAGCCACACTACTCATCCCCCCCCCCCAAAACAAGTCCATGACTAGTCGAAAGACTAGGCTAAGAGTGTATGCTAAGTGTTCTCGATTAGCAGTCTTCCCTAATACATTCTCGTGCACTCCAAGTTACTCTTTGAAGAATAAGAAATTTAGTTTTTCGAAGGATTGGTGAGAATGTTTGCAACCTACTCATCTATCGAAATTTATTGGAGCCTCACTACTCCTTTTTGTACCATATCTCTAATGTAGTGGTACTTAATCTCGATGTGCTTCGACTTGTCATGGAATAATGGATTCTCTAAAAGTATGATCCCACTTTCATTGTCACACTATATCATGGTCATATCAAGCACCTAATAAAAAAACTATGTAAATAACTTCCATAGCCACACTGCCTCATACCTAGCCATCTTAGGTGTAATATACTCTGCCTCAGTTGTACTGAGAGTGACAAAATTTTTCTTCTAGATCATCCAAGAAATCATGGAAGATGCCAAGATAAAGAAACACTCTTATGTACTCTTCTTGTTGGTAACACTCTTAGCTCAATCTACATTTGTGTATCCATGCAATCTCAAGTCATCACCAGAGGTGTATCTTAGTCCATAACTAAATGTCCCATGTAGATATTGCAACACATGTTTTGCAGCCACCTAGTGAGCATGCAAAATTGTCACCGTGAATTGGTTCAAGGTGTTAATAAAAAAACATATATCTCTAGTCCTGTGTTGACAAAAAAATCAAACCCCCAATCAGCTATCGGTACATAGAAGGATATTCTAGTTCTGGTTTTGCAACATTGCCACATAACTTATTGAAGTTTTCCTACATCAGTGTGGCCATGGATTTGCAATCCACAATCCCAAATCTCTTAAAGAGTTTGACAACATGTTTTCCTTGGCTAAGGAAAATCTCTATAAGATTCTACCACACCTCTAAGCTTGTGAAATAATGCATCAACCTAACATCTTTCATTTCAAATTTAGAGGCAAGCTCCATCTTACACTATATGATCAAAGACTTTGCTTTTGTTAAGAACAAACCATCAAGATATAAAACCAAAATCATAGGCATACCTTGGACAACCTTGAAGTAGAAGTTAGGATCAACATTAGTTTTTTGAATCCAAGCTTCATCATATATGCATCGATCTGACCATGCCAAGCCATGGGGGCTTGCTTCAGTCAATAGAGGGATTTATTCAATATGCAAAAATGAGTTTCCCTTTCATGTTCCTTAAAGCATTGCGATTTCTCTAGGTACACTTCTTCCTTGAGTATGCCATGAAGAAAGGTTGTATTCACATTCATCTAATGAAGACTCCAACCCTAATTAGCAACAATATCAATAATAGACTAGATGGTAGTGTATTAGGAAACAGCTGCAAATATCTTATCACAATATTCTCCCTCCTTCTGAGAGAATTCGTTAGCCATGTCTCAATTTGAACTTCTCAATGTTGCCATCAACTACATGTTTGATTTTTATATACATTTAGAAGTCACAACAGACTTCCCCTCAGTTCTCAGAACAACTTCCCACACATAATTTTTCATGATGGATTGATATTCCTCTACCATGGCATCTCTCCAAACTTGTTCCTCCATTGCTTCTTCATACCTGCAAGGTTCTAATTTTATAATGTCACTCATCAATGCGGCATATCCTTGATATCTGCAATCCTGCTTTATTTATTTGAAGGTGGCTCCAGGACAGAGTGTCTCTTTGCATCCTATAATGTATCGTGAACCCACAAAGGTCTCTTCCTAGAAAGAGGTCACAAGAAGGAGGATCTAAATAATCCATGGGTGCCATAGGCTCATCTGCAAGGTAAGTCTTTAGCATGGATGGATCTGCATCTACATCCATAGCATCATCTCTCCTCTTAGTGTTGGTAGGGACAAGTGAGTCCCATTCTTTTTTAAGGGAAACATCTTCATCAAAGGTCACATCCCAACTAAACTCAATGTTCCTATAACCTCACACATATATCCTATAAGATTTAAAATTTTAATAATAACCAACAAACATGCCTTTCTTTAGTGAAGCTTCTAACTTTGACATCTTCTTCTCTTGTAAGTTAATGTAGATAGGAAATCTAAATATTCCAAAGTTTCCAACTTCCGATTTCACACTTGTAAAAACTTCTTTAGGAATATTGTCCCCCAAGGCTTAGTGATATCATCTATTTTAAACACATACTGCAATATTTTTTGTTTCTCCCCACAAAAAGATAGGAATATTTTTATCATGAATCATGAATTTTGCTACTTCCAAGATGGTCCTGTTCTTCCTTTCAAAAACTCCAATTTTTTTAGGGTTTTTCATCCATCTTGACGCATTCATAGTGGAAAAAATGGAGGAATCGACTCACGAGGCCGTTTTTACCGATGGGACCCAGTTTGGCAAAACGAGGCATGAAGCCTTCCAGGAGGATTTTGTGGCATAAAATGACATTTTTTGAGGGTAAAACTTTGCTTCTTTATCACCACACCATTTCATGATATTATGAACATACATACCTTTCCAATGACGCAAGAATCATGTCAATCAGAGTCCATATGTGAAAGTTATGCCACTCATATGTTGACCTTTCTGTGTTCACCACCATGGTTCGAGAGGATGTCGCGTTAGCCCCCATTATTCATGGAAAACAGGGCTAGTCACGTGATTATGATGTAAACGAGTTTATAATATTCTATAATGTTACTCTATTTAAGAGTTGATGTAGTCAAACTTAACCACTAGTAGGCTATTGGGTTGTTATAACCGGCCCACTAGGAGGAAGAGGCAATTCCATTATTTCGAGTGCATTTGTTCCATAGATGAGAAAAAATAGCCGAGAAGGATAGGATTTAGAGCACACAAAGAGGATTCATTCACTGTAGCAACCCATGAGTCACATGACATACTTCTTTGTACTTGCAGCCATATTTCCCAAAAACTAAAGAGAGTGGAGTGACCTCACCTTCCAGCTAGGTTTTGTCCCAAAAGGGTTTCCCAGAGCATATCTTGTGTCTTATGTGTGTGTGTTATATGTTATTAAATGTTAGTTTTGCTGTGCTAATTTAAACTTTAGATTTAAAAACAAATTCTTGTCCATTTCTTCATGTGCATAGGTTTCGTTGTGGTGTTTGTGAATCAAAACAGGTAAATTTATGTCAAGTTTTATGTTAGAATCATGAGAAAAATAACATGAAAGATAAGTGTTGAACATCAGCTAGTAAATGTACAACACATCATCAAGAAGAAAACTTAACACAACGTTTTGATAAAGGAGTTCACCCCTCCTGGGCTACATCTCCTTGGTCCAGTTTCCATGGCTTGGGCCTCTTCATTTGCTCAAAAGGGAAAGAAGTATAGTTTACAATGCTCTATTGCTCCTGAAACCTACTTCAATGGACTCATAGCATCCAAATTAGCTAGGAACACCTTTTCCTGAGCTCAATTTGGTCGAATTTTCTCCAGTTATGACCAAAACTACTTACTCCTAGAAAACCTCCTCTAAAACTAGACGAACTCCAGTTAATCCTGTTAAAACTGGAGTTTTGCCGAATTTGGTGGACCACCGAAAAATCTGCCAAGTTAAACCGTAGTTAACTATGTGTTTAATTAAATCAATAATCATGCTTAACACAAAACCTTCATAGTTTATAAAACCATTAACCTTGGCGGTTCAAGGGATAATGATCATATGTTCGGCATTGAATGCCACAATTTGCGGTAACCTCCAGACTTCGGTGTCTGCAATGGTGTGGTCACATGTGATGGTTTTCTAATGGTTTGATGTTGTGGTTTATGTTACCATTGATCTAGTCATTGGTTAGCCGTTAGTCGTTCCACCAGAGTGTTCACATGAGAGGGTTGGCCCTCCTACTTCCCAACCGTATTCACATTAAACTTTATATATGCGTGGTGAACATTATGGTTAAGAATCAAATGGTAGTGAAGATGGTTAAGTGCTTGGAATATGTAGAGGAGGTCGTGGGTTCGAACCACGGTGCCTCCATAAAAATTTTACTGCGTGCAGATACTAGTCATTTGTGGAGGGACACATGGCAGCCTATGGGCTTGCCACTTGTCCCCTCCTCTTTGGTCCAACCTCCGACCAATCAAAACATGCCAACTCACCATACCATCGACCAATAACAAAATGACACTTGTTGAAACCACATTGGATGTTGACCGACCTTTGACTTTAACCAGTCACCTGCCACGTCAGCAGTACGGACTACTGACTATGTAGTGACTAATTTTTTTTTCAAAATTTTCTGTTTGGCAAAGCAGTCAACAGGCTCTATCTTCCTCATACAGACTCTGTTTTGAATGAAACGAGTTGCGTTGGTATTGTTTTCCTAAAACGGACTCGGTAGTTTAGGTTTTGAACGATTCTGAGTACTTTTTACTTTTGAGCTAATTTTTGCCCCTAATTCAGATTCTAATCATTCCTTCCCACTGACAGGCTTTTGGAACCACAAAATTTGGTTATCTTATGAGAGTTGAATACTCCTATCCTTCCCAAGTTCTATCAAGTGATTCTACTTGGAAAAATCTCCATGAAAATCACTTGGGTTCACTGACATGGCTTGCCTTGCAAATGGCTTGACACTTCAACCAATGTTCTCCTTTTGTTGCTGACCCAATCCAACACTTGTTGGGTGATTACTGATTACCCTGCTATACCAAAGTGATCCCTCGGTTCTCGGAAAGCTGAATGATGGCCTTCCCACTGAGAATCATGTTCCTCCTTTGCAACACATGCGTTCGATGCAAGCTTCTCCTTGGAAACCACTTTTCCAAGTTAAGCCCATCTGAGTGAACTACAACAATGAGTTCCAATATCAGTATTAAAAAGAAAATAAATGACCATTCTTTTACCTCCATGGTTCCAAATTCCACATCTGGAAGAATGCATTCGACATCTCTTTTGCTTCTTGGCGTCAACACATCAAATGACATTTTTGTCCACTTTCGCTTCTTGATTCCATCATCCTCCATTATTAACATGCTACTCATGTCATGCTTTGAGAATGAAGGCTAATCATGAGCCTTTTTCTCAAGCATGGACCTTCCAAAATCCTACGACATCTTGTCACAAGAAACACCTTTATCTTGTTTTTCAAAGTTAATGGTGTTTGAAAAACACTCATGCAAGAATGTAACTTTGACGATGTCTTCCTTTTTCTTTTTCAAAGCAACAAATGTCACATCATGTGTACATTTCCATGTACACTTACATATTTTTATATACGAAGATTTTATAAAACGTCAACTAAACACAAGTCAACAAAACATGCTTCTTCAAACAACTAACTATCAAGTCAAGAAAAAACATATACAATAACTTGACGATTTACAACAAGAATTCCACATTCTCATGAAACAATTTGTCACATCTCCCTTTCATCTTTGGAGACAAAATCAACTCTTCCAACATGTACAATCAATCGACCACACAAGTCAACACTCATGCATGTGCAAATGATCAACATTCTCAAGTTGACAACATACATGTTAACAAAGCAATCAACCAACAAAAGTCAATCACTCATGCATGTTCAAGGATAATGAAACTATAAAAAATTCCACTGTTCACACACACAAACTCTCATGGATGTATAAAAATTCTGAATTCTCTCATAAGTACAATCACAAGTACAAGAATCCAATTAGTATGTACGAGTACTTAAAGAGCTGAAATGACCGAATTTGCTACAATAAAGTGATTCAACATACTCCACTTTCAAACACCTTCTTGGAGTAAAAATGAAAGTTCAAGAATGAAACATGCATGCAAATTGGTGTTTGCAAATTGCCATGTTTGCTGCATCTAAGTGAGTCAACATAACTCTACTTTTCCAACATATTGCTTCATGCAACATGCAACATACTTTCAGGAGAAAAGAAATACAGAAATAACAAGGAAATGCATCTAAAAAGAAATGCAAATATTGCCTTATTTGCATCAATTATCAAAAGAAATGCAAGGCATTAATTAGTTAATAAATCTAATCATCGCTTTCCAAACCATTTCAATGGCACTTCTTTCAGCTGCACTTCATCATGTGTATCATCCTAACCCACATCAATTATGGAATCATCTTTTCCATTTTTGCCAAAATCTCTCTCCACCTTCTTCAAATGTCGTGGATGACTTGTTGGATGTAAATTCCAACACTTGTCTACAAGATGACCCTCCTTATGGCAATGAGTGCAAAATAATTGCATCTTCTTTTCAACATGGTTTCCATTATCTAATGGACCTTTGGCTTTTTGTCTCTTTTGTTTTGAAGGTTTCTTGTGTATGGCTATCCTCTTCCAACACCTAGAAATAGTATGGTTATTCAAACCACAAAAATAACATGTAATATTTCTCCAAATATTATGTGAATATTGACCATGTTTATCATAATCAAAAGAAACTTGATTAAAGGCAGCTTTATACCATTCACATTCACCTTTGTCACCTTCTTGAGGAGGTGAATTTGATGAGGTAGTGGCTCTCTTTGGAACACCAAAAATGGTTTCAATGACCTTAGAGCTTTCAACATCCTCTTGTTTTCCATTTTCTCTAGTTGCATGCTTATGAGCATATTCTTGCAAAGTGGGTATAAAATTTTTTCATTCCTCATGAACACAAACTTCACAAGCTTGAGGTAATGAACATGTAATGAAAGTCCTTCTTGGAACACTTTCATGTGCATCCTTGGCTTTGGATCATTCTCCATCATGTTGTCCATAACCAAGGACCAAATTCCCAGGCCTTTCCTCAATAAAAATTGGCTCAACTATTCCTTGTGCATGTTTTCCTAACCCTTTACCTTCATAACCCATTTCCATCAGTAATTTGGACCTTATTCCTCTAGTGTGTCTTTCAAAAGAACCAAAACATTCATTTTGAGAGGAAATTGAAGATAAACTTGAATTGCATACCTCATTTTCATGCACATACTTGGCTAGGGTTTCCTTGGCATCATGGAGTTGAATCTCCATCTCATGAATCTTTTCAAGAAGTTCTTGCTTCTCCTCCTTCATGGCCATCAACTACTCTTGAAGTATAGTGGTCTCCTTCCTCTCTTTATACAGCTCTTGCACCATATCTCTCATAATGATAAGCTCTTGCAACATCTCTTCATTTAAGAGTCTTGCTAAGGAAGAGGAATTAGAAACATCATGTGTTGAAGCTACCATTACACTTGTAATGCATCAAAAAGCTTCACAAAGCTTCATCTTACACACATAAACTTGCACACAACTAAATTCTCCTTGCACAAATACAAAACCAATAGCTAATTTTCTAGCTAATCTTCACAAACCATCTCAGGGTCAAAATGAGCTAAAAAGTGCTCCGATACGAACTTGATCTGTAATTAAATGTTATTTTTGTTGTGCTAATTCTAACTTCAGATTTAAAAACAAATGCTTGTCTATTGCTTCAGGTGCATAGGTTTCCTTATGGTGTTTGTGAATCAAAACAGGTAAATTTATGTCAAGTTTTATGTTAGAATCATGAGAAAGATAGCATGAAAGACAAGTTTTGAACAACAACTAGTAAATGTACAACAAACCATCAAGAAGAACACTTAACACAGTGTTTTGGTAAAGGAGTTCACCCCTTCTGGACTACATCTCCTTGGTCTATATTCCATGGCTTGGGCCTCTGTATTTTATAAAAATGGAAAAAAAGTACAGTTTACAATGCTCTATTGCTCCTGAAACTTGCTTAAATGGACTCATAGCATCCAAATTAGCTAGGAACACCTTTTCCTAGGCTCAATTTAGTCGATTTTTGCTCCAGTTTTGACCAAAAATGCTTTCTCCTAGAAAACCTCCTCTAAAATTGGAGGAACTCGAGTTAGTCTCGCTAAAACAAGAGTTGGTGCTGAATTTGGTGGACCACCGAAAGTTTCACCAAGTTAAATCGTAGTTAACTATGTGTTTAATTAAATATTAAATATGTTTAATTAAAGCACTAATCGTGCTTAACACAAAACCCACATAGTTTATAAAACCATTAACCTTGGTAGTTTAAGGGATAGCAGTCACATGTTCGGCATTGAATTCCATGGTTTGTGCTAACCTCCAGACTCCAGTGTATGTAATGGTGTGGTTACATGTGATGGTTTGTTGAAGGTTTGATGTCGCGGTTTCCATTACCATTGAGTTGGCCATTGGTTAGCTGCTAGTCGTTCTGCCGGAGTGTTCACATGGGAGTGCTGGCCTGTGGGATAGCCCTCCTAAGCCCCAATTGTACTCACAAGAAACTTTATATATGTGCGGTAAACATTATGGTTAAGAAACAAATGGTAGAGGAGATGGTTAAGTGTTTGGAATATGAAGAGGAGGTCGCGGGGTCAAACTTGGACGCCTCCATAAAATTTTTACTGTGCGCCGATACCAGTCCTTTGGGGAGGGACATGTGGCGGCATCCGGGCTTGCCACTTGTCCCTTCCTCATTGGTCCAACCTTTGACCAATCAAAACGTGCCAACTCACCATACCGTCGACCAATAGCAACATGAAACTTGGCGAAACCAAATTGGATGTTGACCAACCTTTGAATTTTCCTAGTAACCTACCATGTCAGCAATACAGATTGCTCACTGTGCAGTGACTACATTTTTTTTCAAAATTTCTTCGATTTGGCAAAGCAGTCAGCGGGCTCTATCTTCCTCATACGAACTTCGTTTTGAATGAAACAAGTTGTGTTGGGATCATTTTTCCGAAACGAATGCGGTCTTTCAAGTTTCAAATGATTATGAGCACTTTGATTTTTGAGCTAATTTTTGCCCCTACTTAAGATTCCAATCAGTGTGAGATTTTTCTTTTTCCGTTCTCTATTTTCTACGTAAATTCTATTCGCATGCATGTACTAATTACAAGAAAATATGTAGATCTAGAAATTTAATAAAACCGTAATAGTGTAGAATTTCAATTTTTTAGTATAATATTATTAGATCTATTGGGACGAACTGTCTAGTGGAATATCCATGGCAATTTACGGATCTATTTTATGGAATAATCACCTCCCTCTTAATCCCAACATCTCTGTAAATGTCTTTGAAATAATTTGAATTGTATTCACCTCCATTATCTATACTCAGGATCTTGATATTCTTTCCATTTTGATTTTCCACTAGAGCCTTCAAATCCCTAAACATGCTGGAAATGTTATCCTTTGCCTTCAAGAAAAATATCCAAGTTTTATGGGTGAAGTCGTCAACAAAGATCACATAATGTATATATACTCCAAGATATGTCACCAAAATGGACCCATAAAGGTAATATTGAATGAGTTGAACAATATCCTTAGATATATTGCTACTAGAAGGGAATGGTCCCTTGACATTGTTTCCACATTCGCATCCCTTACATACACCTTCATGTTCCACTTGAATCTATGGAATCCCTAAAACCATCCTGCTCAAACCAACCAAATCCTTGTAATCAAGGCGAACAAATCTTCGATGCCAAAGCTCACACTGATTAGTGGTATCATGGACCAATGCTTGAATTGGTTGACCACACATTCTATATAGGCCTTCATTCCTGACACCAAGTGTGAAGGATGCTCTTAACTTATATTTCCTTGGCCATGCAAGTAATTTTCCATTAATGAATGCTACTCTAAACCCTTTGTCTTTCATGGAAAAAGTGGAGACATGTTTCTTCTTCAAGCTCGACGCATACAACACATCTTGTAGATGAATGGTTTGATTAGAATCCATATGAATAGAAGCAAAGCCAGTTCCTTTTACATGATGAGTATAATTATTCCAAAGTATAATTTTCAACTTAGACACCCTCTCAACCAAATTTGAGAGGATTTCACAATACCTAGTAAAGTGTTTAGACGCCCTACTATCCTCTAGCAAAGTATCAATGCTATTTGAACATGAACTATAAAGAGAAGGAACAAGATACCTTATCCCCACTATTTAGATTGAGTATTAGAAATATTATCAACATACCTTGTATTTTTGGACCTCTTTTGAGTGCACTTAGTCTCTTCAACACTTGCATGGGCAGCAGGACCTCTACCCCTCCTTCTGTTTATTTATTTATTTTTTTTCATTTACCATTTTTGCTGGTGTTGGGAATCTGAGCACTTATTCTTTTAGGACAATCTCAAGCTATGTGGCCAAATTTATCACATTACTTTGGACAAGTTCTTTCTATTATTGTTCAATGTTGGAGTTGGCTTCTTTGGCTTCCATTTGGAAGGTCTTCCTTTCCCTTTTCGTTTCTTGATAATCTGCAAATGTTGTATGCTCCCCTTCTTCTTGTCTCTTAATTCTTCCTCCAGAAATGATCCTCGATTCTTCTTTAGTGCAAGAGTCCAAGGGTTCATCAAATGAAGGGAGTTTCTTTCTGTTACTAATGCTAGTAATGAATGTCTCCTAAGATATGGGGATATAACCAAGGGTCATCAACACAAAATATCTATCAGATTTGATTTCTCGCATAGAAAGAAGATGATCTCTTATTTGAGAGATCATCATGAAGTATCCCATTATAGATTCTAACTTGGTGATCTTAATGTCATGGAGTTGACTCTTCATGGAGATGATGTTTCTGAGATTATTGATCTCATACTTCTCAATCAATTTGTTTTACATCTCCTTTGACTTCTTTAGGATGGACACATAAGTAATGAGTTGATCTCTCAGAGAATCAATGATGATATTCTTTGCCTTGCTCTCACCCTTCTTATAATAGGATTTGACACTCCCATTGGCATTCTCAAAAGGTTAAGATACATTTTCCCTCCACATACTCCATTGCATCATTCTCTTCAAGTATAAGATCTAATCTAGCCCTCCAGGGTGAAAAGTTGGAGGCATCATTCAACTTATCTTCAATCTTGAAGTAGGAGGAAGTCATCTTGAGCAATAAAACAAATCACCAATCAACAAGAGAAGTGTCTTAAAGGGGTGTTCTTTGTGCTCCAATGATTTATGTTCAATTGAGTTCTAATACCATATTAACTTTTCACATGTTCTATGTTGTAATAATCACTTAAGACAATATAGTATTGAATTTCATTCATCCTAGTAATAATTAAGCAATTATAAATAGAACAATAAACAATAATGCAAAATATAAGATAGCCAACCACAATGAGGCACATAGATTTTAGGTCACAGACTAGGGAAAAGCCCCATGAGGGGGGAAACCAAAATCAATTCTTCTTCTTCTTAGATATTCATTCGTTGTTCATCTCAGATACATAATCCAGTAATACATCTATAAACCAATAAAATTACACCCCTTGAATTTCCAAGAGAACCAAGTAAAAAACCAATAAATGAGAGAGGGAGAGTCAAATCTGGTCAATGGTCACATTCTGCAATAGAGGGTCAAAATTTGGCATGTAATGCTTCAGAATCACAATCAACAAACCCTGCAATTTTATGTCAAAATCTAGGTCAAAGTCTGTGGTCAAAGCCTAGTCAAACCATGTAGGCAATGCCTAGAAAACAAAACCAACTATTCAATAAATGCAAAGAATATTCTAGTCAAAGATTTAACCTCTAAGCATAGTCAAAATATTGGTCAAAATAATAGAGGAAGTCTTGGTCAACACTGGTCAATATAGGCAAAGACATATCAGAAAGTCAACTCTCAGTGAAACAAAAATGTCCTCATCTTTCACACAAGTCAACTCGCTCTTTGATTTTCAGATCAAATTGATGTGCGATGATGGATGTCCAAATGGGGGTCAACAAACTCATATTTATATCAGTGATAGGAGGTGGATTTTGAATTATGCGAATGACTTGTCCTTCTCTGGGCCGACTTGGTCAAACTTATAAAAATGGATTTTCTCCATTGTTTTGCTAGTGAAATTTGAGCTAAGCTCCCCAATTTGAACAAGGGTGATCCATCAAATGCAACAAAAAATGCGGGTTGGATTCAAGTGGGAAAGAAGAGAAAATATTTCGCCAAGGAAAACCTAAAGCTAGTGAAAATTAAATAAAAAAGTAGTGAAAAATTGAATGTAAATGTATTTGGATCATAGGAGTATTTTTGAAATGTTTTAGTTTAAAAAGGACTGAAATTTTTGTATCATAAGATAATCACTTGAGGTATGGGGTTAAACCTCCATAATCAATATCAAATCTACAAAAAAATATTAATAATTTTAAAGAAATGTAACAATTTTAAACCAAATACTCACCTTATTTTTAAATAAAATTCTCATACCCATTAAAAAAATATAAATAAAAAATTCTTACGTTCTTAAATTAATAAAAATAAAAAATTCCCAAATTAAAAAAATGTCCTCTATATTTTAATATTCGAAGTAATCCATCATTTCAATATATTCACAAAACTCAATAATCATTGTATCTCATTGCACCCTTAACAAAATTTCACACCTTAAAATTTTTTCACGTTTATGATACTTAATAAATTATCAATTCTTTTTTATTTGCATCTTTCTCTTCTTAACCAAACGCCATAAATAAATAAATAAACTCCTTATTAACAACACTAATTAATATAAGACGAATACAACACCCAAAGCTGCTGTAAGAGATTTCACACCATGATTTCAAGAGAGAGCATTAATTTCGAAAAAAAAATGATGTGGTGGGAGTAATAATTTGGATGATGATGGGGGAAAGATTTATAAAAAGAGTGGTTAACCTATAAAGCTAAACAGTAGAAATATATAAATTTAAGTTGGTAGAGTTTTAAGGGTTACAATTTTATATGGTTCAATATTTATTTATATAATATAAATATATATAATTATATTATATTAAAATGACTAATTTTGGGCGGAGGTTTCACTAATCATTATAATATTTATGTAACATTCATCATAACTATCTTAAATTTTTAAATTTCTAATTTCATTATAAAATCATAAAATTTTTAGAAGTAATTTTATTATTATTTCTAAATTACTAATAATTGCTCTTAAAGGTGCAAAGTTACACTAAAGGAATAGAAGATTTGGAAAGAACATCTTGAAAAACTAAATCACTATATATATAATAGAATAAATATTAGATAAAAGATTATTTAATTTTTTTTTAGGAAAAAACACTATGAGAAACCTTATATTTCAGTCGTTGCTTACTAGTTGATGAAAAATTTGTGGTTACAACATTTGATTATGCCCAAAGTAACATGATTGATGGAAAATTAGGTAGGTAAATAGGTAAATCGCCACACAATTTATATAATTCCTTATTTAATTCTTGGAGCATTGAAATACTTGGTTTATTACACTACTATGTTGGGCACGGAAAATTGCGAAGATAAAATGGATTAGTTTTTACACTATAGCTTTCACCAGTCCAGTCAATACATCTTAGAGGGCAACTTGAAAGAGCTAGACAAAAAAATTGACCAAGAAAAAATTGTTGGGAATTGCTAACTTGTTAGTTTGGCAGAGTCTCTACCCAACCCAACCCTGCAGAGAGACACCCTCCATATAATTAGTAAATGTACAACAATTTTAACAATAATACATTAAACTAACTTCTTAGAATATATAATATACTCAATGAATATGCTTTTGGACACTCATATTGAAATTTCATATTTAAATATAAATATTTACAATAAATTATCTTTATTATAAATTTATATTATTATATTTATAATAAATATAAATATTATTATATTTATTACTATTGGAATAATAATATTCACTTCATGTAATATAATTATCGTTCAAATTCTAATTACATGGACAGGCTAAGCATTCGATCCAAAATTGTGTTTATATCCATCGGTTATGGGTCATGATAGGGGAACCACGAGTAGCCATGGCATGTTTTTTCTCCAATGCCACTAATTTGTCGAAATAGACACAAAGATTCGTGGAAAGGATTGAAGCAAGCCTTTCCCTTCACGAAGATCATATATGAATATAAATACTAGATATATGAGCACCCACCTGAGAAATCCCCTCACCAAATCTATCTGTGTGACTTATGAAAGCTTTCCCTGCCTCCATTGAATGTGAACTTGAAATTTTCAAAGAGAAATGACTTGAAGATGCTGGTGGGAAAGAAAACTTGCTAAGACGATGAGAGGGAAATGACTCTGATAGAGAGCGAATTAAATTGGTGTTATATTTGAATCGAGATGAATCCACCTTGGGAGAAGATCAAGGTCTAATTATGAGGGATGACTGCCATTCCATCCCGAACTTGGCATTAAAGTTACCATTAATTGCTTTGACTTCTTATAATTCATATGACATCCATGTTGTCTTCTTTTTAGTTGATCATAATTTAAAATATTTAATCCCATTGTATGGATTTTCATCCTTATGGCAGGGGAGAATATATTATTTGAGTTCGATTTCGTTCTAAGGATCTGTGTGGTAACCGTGCTCCTTGATTTGCTGGTATATCTATTGAGGAATTCAAGTTCCTTAGCACATGCTTGATTTATACCTTCACAAATTGTCATAGTTAAAGAATAATCCCCACCTCTATGGAAGAAGAGGTTACTTTAGAATGAAAATAAGCTTCACAAACTCGAGGTATACCTATCATTGAATCACCAAATATCATTATTTCTTGTATCTTTAGGTCAATTGCTTGATTTAGTCCTTACCATAATGTGAGAAACTATGCTTGGTTATTAGTTGTTGTTTCTAATCCCCAAGTGAATTGTATTTTTGTTTGTCTGTGAGGGCCAAACAAAAATCATCCCTCCCGCTCTTACTACCCCTATATACTATTTTCATTATTGAAATTGTATTTTTGAATATATAAACATATTCAAAACTTAAAAAAACTTTATTAGGCTTAAATTATGCAATCCTAATCTCTATCTCTATCTCTCTATCATCTATCTTCTCTCTATCTATTATATATATTATATATATATATATATATATCATTTTCAACAAAATTTTGAGCAAATCATATTTGGCCAATAAGGATATTTGTCATCTTATTTGGCCTCTTCCCTATTGAGAAATGGAAACAAGAAATTCCAGTTTAATTTGTCCTTGAATTAAATTGTGAATTAAAATCGAATTATATTCTCATAGAAACTTGTAAATAGTTAATTAAGTTTAATTGACTTAATTAACTTTGGAATTTCGAGTTGGAAGTCTTTCTGTAGTCATGTATGTGTGATCCCTAAATTTTAGGGGTCCACAATGAGTTTATTTGAGTTGTAATTATATAACTCAGTTTGACTGAGTTATAGACAATTAAGCTAGTTCTAAATATTCGAAGAACTAGTAGAGGTCTAATAGTGAGTTGGTGCATTGGTGCATCCTCAGTGCTACTCCAACTATCTGAATATTCACTCATGAGAAACTCATGCATGTTAGTTTAGAGAAAGACCCATTTGAGTTTAGAATTCAAGGACAATGTACTATCAGTTGTATGATTTTTGGAGTTGTATAGACTATGCATGTAATCAGAGAAGGACCTAGTTTTGGATTCTGTAATTATGGAGGAAGGATTTCCCAATTAAATATGGGTTGATCTTCACAGGAATTGCGCAAGGAAATAGGGGCTTAGCAGGCAACATAATTGTCTAAGCGTTGGCTAGAAAGGGCTTGTGAGGCAAACAGTTGATCATTCTTGTGCAGGAATTGTTCTAATGAGAAGAAGCTTTGTATTTTCACTCAGATTTTTGATTAATACAATATATATAGTCAGGGTTTTGAGTAGGGGCTTTCCGCACATAAATATTGTGTTATGTATCATTGATTATCTTCCTCTTGTTGATTATTGTTTTCATTCATATATTGGTTTCCGTTGTTAAAGAGTAGAGTAGATTCGTCTTTTGTTTTAGTACATTACATGAGCTATGAATCTACATGAAAATATACATGGTATCGGAGTTGAAGGAAACATACTAGAGGAGATTTTGGGTTTGAGTTTGGGGTTACAGGTGAAATTCAAATTTGCAATTTATACTTCAAGATCAGAAAATGGATTTCTACAGTTTGAGACTCGAGCATGCCTTGGAAGGTAGCTCAAGTTACAAAGCCTGGAAGGACAGGATGGAGGCAGTGCTGGAGGATAATGGTCTCAAGAAATTCAGTGATCAAGACATTCCTATGCCACCAGCATTGGATGCTCAAAATCTGGTAGAATGGAAGAAGTGTGTGGTGAAGGCGAGGTGGATAATCCTTGAGGGAGTTCAAGACTGCATTGTCTCGAGTCTCCAATGGAAGGAAGCTCAGTATGCTATGTGAAAAGAATTGACGGACCTATTTCAGAACAACAATGACCATAGGAAGTTTGCCATAAACAAGATGGAGAAGGGTGAGACCATTCCAAAATACTTGACCAAGCTCACTCACTATAGTGATGGGCTTGGAAGTGGTGGAATAACTGTTACTGAGGGTGATATGGTGAGCTTAGATCTTCTAGGACTCCCCAAGAGTTGGCATAGTTATCAGAACTTTGTCAATTGGAGGGAGAAGCTACCAGATTGGAAATGACTATGGTCAGATTTGATTCAGGAGGAGACCAAAAGGAACACCAAAGATGGTTCCTCATCAAAGACTAATGATGAGGAAAATTGTGCCTTAGTGGGTAAGGAAAAGAAGGGGAAAGGGAAGGTGTCCCATTCCAAATCGGATTCTTTTCATGGAGGCAAGAAGAAAGACATGTCAAAAGTTAAGTGCTTTCATTGTCAAGAGCTGGGACATTTTTCTACAAATTGTCTGCTCAGAAGTCTAAGAAGAATTCCTCGGGAGGAGCGGTGGGTGAGGCTTTTGCCTCTTAATTTGAATTGGAATTTACTCATATTGCATGCATGGTGTCATCAATGATAGGTAGTGTATGGTACTTACATAGTGGAGCTTCATTCTACATGACTGGTGACAAGGAGTAATTTAGTGACCTGGAGGAGAAGGATCTCTAGATGCATATCAAGATGGGTGATGATGGGAGGTATAGTGCTACTAGATTGGGTACAGTTACCTTTCATAGGGAGAAGAGTGCTACTCTCACCTTGAGAGGTGTTATGTATGTTCCTAGGTTGAAGAAGAACTTGGGGAGAAGTGCTCCTGTGCCACAAATCGCCAATGTCTTGTCTGCACCATCTTTTGTCACAAAGAAGTTCTTAAACGGGAGTTGACGACACCCCATAACCCACAACAAAATGGAGTGGCGGCCCATGGAAACTTTTAGGGGCTAATATTCACAGGTGGGCTAATTTTCCATGATTTTTCAAGAAAACGAGTTGCCAATTTCCATTTTTTATAAAAATGATTCGCCCAAATTTTACAATACAAAATTATTTTACCTTGAAAATTTCAAAAATTGTATAGGGACTATATATAAAATCATTATAAATTTGAATAATTTTACAAATATATCAATACACATCTTGTAATTTGCATATTAGGGAAGAGTGAGATTCGCCAATATTTTTAGACTCCAAGATAATTTTCCATCCTTAAAAGTTTCCCTTTGGCGAAAAGGAAGAACATAAGAATTGTAGGGGTAACACGGCTGCTTTTGCATGATCAGGACCTACCACTACACTTGTGGGCTGATACATGAAACAAAACTGTTTATTTGCAAAACAAAAGCCCGCATTAGATACTTGGTGTGAGCAGACCAAAGGAGGCTTTCTCCAGTAAGAGACATGATGTTGGTCACTTCAGGATTTTTGGGTCATCGGTATATTTCCATGTGACCAAATATGCACGGAAGAAGCTTTATCCAACAATAGAGTTGGGGATATTTATGGGGTACACTAATACACCTGACAACTATCGGGTGTATCTGTCAACCAGCAGGATGACAATGGTTCGCACAGATGTTAGATTCGATGGGGAGAATGCCATGCGATGTCCCCTTGAGAGGGAGCTTCAAATACATGTGGTTGAGAAGATTTTAGCTCCTAAGTTTGAGGAGCCTCAGATTGATGTGGAGAAGCCACATGCAGAGGATCCACGAGTGGAGACATCCACTCAGGAAAAGTATTCCAAATATGGGAGAAAGAACACCAGAGAGGCTAACAGGTTATTACATGATGCAAGAGAGAATGTTGGAGCACCCACATCATAACGTAGGTAGAGGAGGTCACCTAAGATATACACTGGATACATGGACCTTATGAGTGGATGTGTTGAGACAGAGCCATCTTCCTTTGTGGAGGCAATGCAACAACTGGTTTGGGTTGATGCCATGGTGGAGGATTATGACTCCATAGTTCATAACAGTGTTTGGGATGTGGTCTTGAGACTAACAGACAAGTCAGTGGTGATCTCAAGATGGCTTTACAAGGTAAACAAGCTATAAATGGTAGTGTGGAGAAGCATAAGGTTAGGTTTGTGGCCTGTGGATTTTCACGAGTAGAGGGGATTGACTATAATGAGACCTTTGCTCATGTTGCAAGGTACTCATTCATCATATCCATATTGGCACTATCAACACAGATGGGTTAGAAGATACATCAAATGGATGTAAAGATGACCTTCCTTAATGGCATGATTGAGGAAGAGGTGTACATAGAGCAGCCTGAAGGTTTTGAGACCTTCGACTGTGAGTCACATGTCTGCCAACTCAAGAGAGATTTGTATGGGCTAAAGCAAGAACCCCATGCTTGGTAGACCAAGATCAATAGATACTTCAGCAAAAGTGAAGCGGATGCAAACCTATACCACATTGTGGTGGAAGGAAAATTGTTGATCATTCTTTTATATGTAGACAATTTGATTCTAATAGGTGATGATCAATTGATTAAGTCTTTCCACGAGGATATTGCGAGATAGTTTGAGATGAAGGACATGGGGCTCATGCATTACTTTCTAGGCATGTAAGTATGGCAGGGTGATGGGGAACTATTTGTGTCTCAGCACAAGTATGCCAATGAGATACTTAGGAGGTTCTACATGGAGAGCAAAAAACCCATGGAGACTCCTCTAGGAGGTAACTGGAGGAAGGAGGATGCTACTTTGGGTGAAGTGGTGGAAGATACTATTTATAGGTAACTTGTAGGTTCACTCATGTATTTTTTGAATACATGACTGGATATGTGCTATGCAGTTAACCATCTTAGTCAAGTGATGGTTAGGCCTACCAAGTTGTATTGGAAGGCAAAAATTCATGTGTTGAGATACCTTAGAGGCACTACTCAGTAGGGATTGTGGTACAAATAGACAGAGGGAGTGAAGCTTCAAGGCTTCATTGATGCATATTGGGCAGGAAGTCCATTTGATAGGAAAATCACATGAGGAGGGATCTTCGGTATTGGGTCAACAGCAGTTTCTTAGTACAACAGGAAACAAAGATCGGTTACACTGAGTTCAGAAGAGGCATAGTACATGGCTGCAAGTCAAGCAACATGTGAGGCCATATGGATGAGGAAGATTCTGGTTTGTTTTCTTGGTCAGTAGATGGATCCAACTGTGATTTACTGTGATAATCATATTTGTATCAAACTCTTTGAAAATCCAGTTTTTCATGATCGGTCCAAGCATACTGATATTTGATATCATCACCTTCGAGATTGTGTATTGAGGCAGATTATGTTGTTGGAGTACATTCCCATGGAGGAGCAATATGCTGACATTTTGATAAAGGCATTGTCAAGATGTATATTCGAGTTTCATAGAGATAGGATCAGGCTAGTTGATTATCCCTTTCCTGTTAAGAGGGAGTGTTTAGAAATGGAAACAAGAAATTCTAGTTTAATTTTTCCTTGAATTAAATTGAGAATTAAAATATAATTCTATTCTCATAGCAACTTGTAAATGTAGGTTTTAAGCCCGTACAGAAATTACCTGCATACGAATTCTAAAACACAGAAAATAAATAATGCGAGAGCATAACACATAAACCGGGACTACCAACTTCCACTGGATCCCAAAACGAGGAATACTAGCTTGATTTTTCATTATGTTCTTTTCAATATTACAATACATATTTATACATGCCGAAGCATCCAATACCATGGACCGAAAACCATCGCATCCAAAACCATGGACCGAAAACCATAGGTAGGTCCACCCAACCTAATATAGGGTCCAAAAAAAAATTTCTTGGGGTGCTGCCCCAGACCTCGTAAAGGGGGGCTACCCGCCCCTCTCAAACCCCCCTGTGACACTCCGTTGCACAATCGACACAATGAAGGAGGGGCTCCACCACCCCTCTAACCCCCCTGGTTCACTATGTGGGCTAGTCGTGGAAAGAATAACACAACCCAACATTCTCCCACTTGTTATTTTCTTTCCACAGGGGGCCACAGGAGAGCTTAGTCATTTATCCAGCCCTGCGACGCCCATTGTTTCTCTACACCAAGAGAACTTCTCAGAGCTCACATATTTTGTCAACGCATCTACAGTATTCTCAAAGTGTCCAACTTTACCAGCAACACCTTTTTGTCTTCTATCATATCCCTAATAAAGTGATACTGAACATCAACGTCCTTTGTCTTTGAATGGTAAGCAGGGTCCTTTTCCAAGAAGATTTCACTTTGGTTGTCACAGTCTATCCTTATAGCTCCCTATAGTAACCCCATACTTGAACAAAATCTCTACAACCAAACTGCTTCCTTGCTTGCATGAGTGGCTACCATGTATTCTGCCTTTGTAGTTGATAGTGCCACTACAGATTGTTTCTTACTCATCCAACTAACCACACCTCCAAATAGGTTAAACACATACCCACTTATAGATCTTTTCTGATCCAGATCTCCAGCCCAGTCCGCATCAACAAAGCCACATATATCAAAAACACTGTCCAATCCTGGTCTTCCTTGGTAGCACAAACCATAATCACTAGTGCCACGTAAATACTTGAAAACCCGCTTCATTGCTGTCCAATGATCCTTCCCTGGTTTTGACATAAACCTGCTCAATACTCACATTGCATGTGCAATGTCTAGTCTAGTACAAACCATCGCATACATCAGGCTACTAACTGCACTTGCATATGGAACACAGGAAATATCCTCTTCCTCTTCTTGTGTATTGGGACACTGTTTAGCAGATAACTTTACACCTACAGGAATAGGAACCTTCATTGGTTTACTATCCTGCATATTAAACCTCTGTAATATTGTCTCAATATACTTCCTCTGGTTTAACCAAAGCTTCCTCTTTGGCCAATCTCTTTTAATTTCCATGCCCAAAATATAGTTTGCAACACCAAGATCTTTCATGTCAAATTTGGAGGACAATTGGGTCTTCAAATCCTAGATAATTTCCATGTCATTTCCAACCAGCAACATATCATCCACATATAAGACCAGATAAATAACATGGGCACCAATTAATTTAAAATACACATAGTGATCTGCTTTGCTTTTGGTGAAGCCAAGTCCCTGTATAAATTTATCAATTTTTTGATACCATATCCTTGGTGACTGTTTTAACCCATACAAAGACTTCTTTAACTTGCATACCAGTTCTTTCTTACCCTTCACCGCAAAGCCTTTAGGTTGCTTCATATAGATCTCCTCTTCCAAATCCCCATGAAGAAATGTTGTCTTCACATCCATCTGTTCTACCTCAAAATCAAAAGCAGTAGCAACAAATAAAAGTAATCTAATAGAAGCTACCTTGGCAACATGAGAAAAAATATCACCAAAATCAATTCCCGGCAC
>APFE030256777.1:54673-94924 GCA_000404065.3 Pinus taeda
TGAACTTCTCACAACTGGAGTTTGTGGCTCTTCATCTTCTGATTCCTCCTTTGCTATAGAGTTTGATTCTTCCTCCTTTAGTTCAAACTCTATCTTCACAGGTTCCTTTGGTTGGACTTCATGTTTAATAACATCTTTCACCTCTCTGAACACCACATCTCGACTGTACACAACCTTCCTTGTTACTGGGTTCCAAAGCTTATAACCCTTTAAACCATCCTTATACCCAATAAAGATGCACTTTTCAGATTTACTATCCAACTTGGTTCGTTTCTCCTTTGGAACATGTACATATGCATCACATCCAAATACCCTCAGATGTGAAAGATACGGTTTCTTACCAGTCCATACCTGTTGTGGAGTCTTATTCTCCAACACTGATGAGGGCAATCTATTGACCAGGCAACATGCTGTCTCCACTGCCTCTGCCCAGAATTCCTGTCCTAACCCAACACCACTTAGCATGCTTCTTGCCCTTTCCATCAATGTCTTGTTCATTCTTTTTGCAACTCGATTTTGTTGAGGTGTATATGGAGTAGTCTTCTGCCATGCTATACCACACTTCTTACAAAATTCTTCAAATTCCTTACTGCAAAACTCTCCACCATTATTTGTCCTCAGCACCTTTATCTTCCTCTCTGTCTGGTTTTCCACCAGAGCCTCAAATTGTTTAAACTTGTCAAAGACTTCAGATTTCTTCTTAAGGAAATATATCCATGTATTCCTTGAGAATTCATCTATAAATTATACATAGTACACAAACTTACCCAATGATAGAACCTTCACAGGTCCAAACACATCACTGTGCACAAGCTCTAATATCTGTTTCGCCCTGTTACCATCGGAGGGGAAACTCACCTGATTCTGCTTCCCATATACACAATTTTCATAGAAATCAAAATCTAGAGAGCTATTACTCATACCTTCTACCATACCTTTACCATGAAGTATTCAAAGGCCCTTCTCTCCAATATGTCCAAGCCTTTGATGCCACAAAATGGTCTTCTCTCCAGAGACCACTAGATTTTCTACTCCACTTTCAGGAACCACAAAACTGTTGCACCCATTTGTTATCACAAAATCTGACCTTGATAGGCTGCTGATCAAGTAGACTCTGAGTAACTCTTCCAAACCAATCTTTTGGTTGAGGCTTAGCCTCCCCAACCTGAGAGGTCTCTCTCAATAGGTTTAAGATTTTTGATTAATGATTAGATGGCTAACTCTAGGAATAAAATGGAAAAATGTATAACTGGTTGATTGGTTGAATCTATGATTAGAAAACATCTATTGGGCTATGGAGTAAAAATAGTCTTCAATAAAACAACATGATTAGCAAAACATGGAATTCAAGGCACTTAGAGTTTAGGTTTATAAATAAAACAGTAACACAGTGAATCAACATAGTTTACCAGCATGTGAAGGAAGTTAGAGCGTTTTCCAATGAATTATAAGTATCACAAGCTCATATCAGTACAAATAAATAATTTAAGAAGGCCATAAGAGCATCAAACACATAAACTCCTTGTGAATCTTGAGTAGTCAAACTGATCTCTGTATTAAGTATGAAAACCACAGTTTCTTACAATAACACAACTTTCTTTTGCTAACGAAATTACCGTCCTTGAGGAATTTGATTCTCAAGATTTATATAGAGTTTTACAACCTTGGATACTATGATCCATATTTAGAGGAATTCGAATTCCTGACTTTGACACCTATCTATTCATAAAACAAACTATTTAATTATAGCTTGACAACTAGCTGTCTTTAAGAGTCCTAATACATATAAGAGTGAAACTCCTAAAACATGCTTTTAACAACCTTATCTATGACTTCAATACATTCTTTAATCAGCTACCAACCCATGTCTTTGAGCTTGATGATGTCCACAGTGATGTTACAAAACCTTCTTAGTCATGACCTAACTGTCCTGATAACTAGGAGACAGAGTTCCTCCTTTTACGACCCTTAATCCTTTATGCTTATCCTCGAGCAGTTGTGCTGGTATACATGTGGCATGCACTAATAATCCATTAAAATTTCATTTTCCACCTGTGCAAAGAAAAGGAAACTTGAAAATATGGAGGAAAGGATAAAACATGACCGTGCTATGAAAATACTCTGTTTTTGTAGCACAACTTTTATATCATTTTATGAAATACTTCTTGGAACTTTGTTGTCTCCACTACTACCATTTGAAACTTTATATATGATCCCATGTTTACCAACAACTTCAAAATTTGGAACTAATCAAACCTTACCTCCGAAAATCATCCATAAGTGCTAAATGATCATCTTCAGCAGTTTCGTAGCGCACTACGAAACTGCTGTGTATGCTCTTTTTCAACACGGCCTTCAAAAATCTATAGTTTGGGAGTTTTTCAAAATTCCATGAAGACTGACATGATCAACCAAAAATCAAAACCACTTACCCTTATAAGATGTTCTTCTTCATAGCTGTTCTTCCTTTTATATGCCAAAACTCTTTTTATGTGCCAAAACTGTTTTAATATATATCCTTTACTACCCTTTTTCATCATCCTATTTCATTATTGCTGTAGATCCTTTTCCAGATTTGGTTAGTTGTATTTCTAGGTCTTCAACTTGTCTCTTCAATCCCCTGTTTGTAGCTCTCAACTGAGCATTAATATTCCTTACAAACCTGGCTTCTTTGATTGCAGGAACAGTCCAGGTAAAGTACTGTGTTTCATTGTTTACTATTTCTGGTTTGGACACCTTTTCAGCTTCCTAGAGAGCCTTCATCCTTTTGAAATTTGTCCTTTCAGCAGCATGTCCTCTTGTTCTCACTCTTAGTCTAGCAATTTCATTGTTGGCAGCTTTTAACCTTTCTTCCATAACCTCGTAACTGGCTTTTTCTGTTTGAGTGGCAGGAACTGTGTTTTTGTCACCTTCAGGTCCTGGAGACGGAAAGCCTATCAACTCTTCTTGAATAGTAGATGCTTCTTCTATTCTTCCCAGCTTAATATTGGACTCTTGCATCTTCTTGGATTGCCTGGTTAAGGGTTTTCTGGGTTTGAAAACAAATGCTGTAACATCATCCTCAAATTCCAATTTCTTGGAGGGTTTCATTTTCTTTGACTTTCCTTAATCAAATTTTGTCACATCTGCCTGCACCAAAAGGGATTATGCAATATCAATGGCTTTTAAAA
The DNA here is from genome assembly GCA_000404065.3 of Pinus taeda. Classification (NCBI taxonomy): domain Eukaryota; kingdom Viridiplantae; phylum Streptophyta; class Pinopsida; order Pinales; family Pinaceae; genus Pinus; species Pinus taeda. Next base: position 57,844 of record APFE030256777.1, read on the forward strand.
TATCATTTAAATCACCCTTCAATCTTGAACCTTCTCCCGAGGTCACTGTTTTACCTTTATCCTTTGCGATTTGACTTCTACTCAATCTCTTTTGAACTGGTTTGCTGGTTGACTGTTCTTGTGTCATTCCTTTAACCTCAGATATCTTTTATTTTGTAGATTTAGGAGTTTCAAGAATGACTACTGGTGCTTTGCTTACTTGCTCTTTCACCTGCTTCTTAGGTTTCAGCTTAACATACCTTTTTGCCCTAGACATTACAGACTTGCAGGTTCCTGCTGATGGAGTTCCTTTAACCCTAGGGCTAATGTCTACACCTTGTTTTTCTGCTCCAAAGTCACATCAAAACAAAAACGAAGACCATTCTTTGTTGATCTTTTTGAGTTCATGTAGCAATATCAGTTTAATTAGACCATGATGAAATAGGGAAGTTTCACATCCTTGAGATTTCAACTGTACTTTATCTGCCATCTTAGCTACACTTCGAAATAAGAAGTAAGGAAAATCTAAAGAAATCATACCAGTAAAATGTAATAGGAGTTTAAAATAATATGAATAAACCTTTTGATATCTACCTTCACAGGTAAAATAATGTTGAATGTTGAAGAGCAAGTTGTCATAGCTGTCCTTGATGTAGCCTTTGGGAATTTCCTTGGTTAAGTCAGTTTCTACAAACTCTGGCTTTAGAAACACCTTACATGGTTCCATGTTGAATCTGAAGTTTTTGAACCATGTCTCTTGCCCCCTAGGAATTTCTGTCACCAAAGCAATGACCTCTGGAGAAATTTGCAAGTTCAGCATTCCAACCTTTTTGCTGGAGCCAATGAAATGTAGTCCAAACTCCTTTGTCACCTGAGTATGTCCCCCCTGCAATTTCTTACCAAACTTCCAGCATCCTGCTTCCTTGAAGGCTTCTACAACTGATTTGTCGCTAACTAAGACCTCGGTGCTTTCAGGCTCTGTTCTTAAGCAATGACCAGACCTATGACATTTCTTCTCCTCTGTTATCTTTTCTTCTAAATTCCTGAAACAAAACCAGCCTCGCTTGAAATTCTATTGATCAGCCTCACTTGCCAATGGTGGTTAACCTTGCCTGAATTGTGGATGAGGAAAACCTTGGTGAAAAATTACCAAATCTTATTATTCGAAAAAACTTCTGTTTGATGGTTTTCATGCAAACTAAAATGATGAGACTAGCCAACCCTTTCAAATTTGAAATTATCTTTCATAATGAGCCCTAAATTCGAAATGATGATTTTGGAGGGCAGCACGCTTAAGGACTGATTCCTAGTTGAGGCCTAATGATGAAAATTTTAACAGAATATTAACGAATTGATGTTTGACAATACTGTTTTAAGAATCTTTGCTTTTGTAGCACGCAGGGAAAAGTGCTATGAAAAGAGCAGCATTTTTGTAGCACAAAACAAACATTTTACACTGTCTGCGTTACGAAAATGTGGTTTTAGGGCTAATTCCAAAAATTTTCAAAATGGCTTAAGCTATGAGTTTCTAAAAATAATGTAAGACTCATGAAACATGGAAAAAGGATGTTAGACTTTATTTGGACATAAAAAATGGAACCTTTGAGAGTCCTAACCTATCACTTACCCATTAAACATAGGGTGACTTGACACTTATCTAAGACCATGAATAAGAACAATGTAAACCCCTATTTGGTGATAACACCATCAATAACAGTGCTACCTTACAGCTTGTATAGAGTTCCAATCCGAACTCCCCACATCAATACCAATGCTCCCTGAACCATCTTACATGTATCTTTCTCGAACACTTTTACACCTACACCATCTAGCTTGCTTATAGAAATTAGATTTCTAGCCAATGTAGGAATATGTAGAACACCTGGAAGTGTTCTAACCCTTCCACCTTGCAACTTCAACTTTACTTTTCCGTGACCAACGATTCTAGCCTTCCTATCATATCTTAAGAAGACATCACCACCATCGTATTTCTCATACTCGCATAACCACTCTCTATGGGGAGTGAAGTGAAAGGATGCACCTGAGTCAATCAACCATGCCTCATGATCTACATGTGTACTTGAAGAAGCCAAGTACACATCCCCACCTTCATCTGAGGTGGTTTTCACCTCTACAGAAGGAACATCATCAGATCCCTTTCCTTTATCAGGAGCTTTAGATTTACACTCCCTTTTGAAGTGCCCTTCCTTTCCGCATTTCCAACACACCACCTTTACAAGTTTTCCTAGAGATTTAGATCTCCCTCTAGATTTAGACCTCCCACTCGATGACTTATTTTTGTTTTGATTCTGGGACCATCCTCATACAAATAAGGCATCACCATTCTGGCTCTCCATATTTTTCCGTCTCATTTCCTCCATCAGCAAGGATGATACTATTTCATCAAACTGCAAGGTAGTTGCGTTGTTACCTATTGCAATAACCAGAGTATCCCACGAATCTGGTAGAGAACACAACAAACTGATGCACTTATCTTCATCTGAAATTTTAATAGCAACATATGATAATTGACTTACCACAATATTAAATGCATTCAGATGCTCTATCACTAAGTCTCCATCTTTCATCCTCAGGTTATACAACTTTTTCCACAGGAATAGTTTATTCACTAGAGACTTAGATTGGTAAAAAGTCCCTAACTTGTCCCACAAAGCCTTCGCCGTAGCTTCACCTGATACATTCAGCAATATTGAATTTGAGACACACAATCATATTGTGCTCTTTTCCTTCTGATCCAACTTTTTCCATTCTTCATTGGACACTCTCCTTGGTTTAGTACCTGGATCTACCGCGGTCCACTTATCTTTATCCACCAACAGATCCTCCATCTTGAGTTTCCATAACTCAAAACTTTGACCATTAAATTTCTCGATCTCTATCTTTCCACTGCTCGCCATCTTATTTCACCACCAGAATCGATCTCGTAGATCCTCCACTGAACAGGGTCGACCACAGCCCCGAGCAAAACCCCTTAGCAACAAAGGCATCCCCTTGAAGCCAAAACAACTTTGATACCAAATGTAGGTTTTAACCCCGTACATAAATTACCTGCATACGAATTCTAAAACATAGAAAATAAATAATGCGAGAGCATAACACATAAAACACATACACAAAGATTTTCCCCTAGATCCCAAAACTAGGACTACCAGCGTGATTTTTCATTATGTTCCTTTCAATGTTACAATACATATTTATACATGTCGAAGCATCTAATACCATGGACCGAAAACCATTGTGTTCAAAACCATGGACCGAAAACCATAGGTAGGTCGCCCAACCTAATATAGGGTCCAAAAAAAATGTTTTCACAGGGCTCTGCCCTGAACCTCGTAGAAACCCCCCTATGACCCCCCCCGCTACACAATCAACACAATGAAGGGGGGGCTCTGCCCCCCCTCTAACCCCCCTATTCACTACGTGGGCTCGTCGTGGAAAGAATAACACAACCCAACAGTAAATAGTTAATTAAGTTTAGTTGACTTAATTAACTTATGAATTTCAAGTTGGAATTATTTCTATATTCATGTATGTGTGATCCCTAAATTTTAGGGGTCCACGATGAGTTGATTTGAGTTGTAATTATATAATTCATTTTGACCGAGTTATATACAGTCAAACTAGTTCTAGCTATTGGAGGAACTCGTAGAGGTGTAGTAGGGAGTTGGTGCACTGGTGCATCCTCAGTGCTAATCTAGCGAACTGAAGATTCACTCATGAGAAACACATGCATGTCAGTTAAGAGAAAGACCCAGTTGAGTTTAGAATGCAGGGACAATGTACTATCAGTTGTATGATTTTCAGAGTTGTATAGATCATGCATGCAATAAGAGAAGGAGCTAGTTTTGGATTCCGCAGTTATGGAGGAAGGATTTCCCAATTAAATATGGGTTCATCCTCACAAGAATTGCGCAAGGAAATAGGGGTTTGGCAGGCAGCATAATTGGCTAAGTGTTGGCTAGAGTGGGCTTGTGAGGTAGAGAGTTGATCATACTTGTGCAAGAATTCTTCTAGTGAGAACAAGCTTTGTATTTTTGCTCAGATTTCTGATTAATGCAATATAGATAGTCGAGGTTTTGAGCAGTGGCTTCCCCCTAGAGAAATATTATGTTATGTGTCATTGATTATCTTCCTCTTGTCGATTATTGTTTTCATCGATCTATTGGTTTCTGCTGTTAAAGAGGAGAGTAGATTGTTGTCTTGTGTTTTATTACATTACATGAGCTGTGAATCTACAGGAAAATCTACATTCCTAAGGAGAAGAGGCTATAAAAGTATATTTCTCATGGTTAAAATATAAACTAATTATGACATTAGCTCCCTTGCATGAAATGTTTTGTTCACAATGGAAATAATGCATTCTTCTCCCAAACATTGTCTAACTTCTAGCATCTCTGATAGATTTCTCAAATCCTCTCACTGTCATGTGCATTACAGGTGAACTAACATGGCATATCTCAATCAGGGAAGGAATCTTGCTATAAATAATTATGGATCGAGTTATCTTGACACCATATGTCAGATGTTGAAGAGCGAGTGTGGCCTCCTCTTTTGCCAAATGGATTCCAGATTCCAGCAACCAAACCAAGGGTGGAAGAGCGCCTTCCGATACGAATAATTGATCACAATTCTCAGCCTCTACAAGGAACTATATGACTATGGCCACCTTTTCCCAAATCCACGGTGAACTGCCACATAATTCCCTTATGTGGATCAACTTTAATTGTGACTTATGAATCTATATAAGATGCTTAAATAGGTGCTTCTTATAGATCACAATGGATTCATATACAAGGTGAGTTGTTGGATCATTCACTAATATTGGCTCTATATAAACTATTGTTTGTGGCTCCGCAATATCATCAACTGCTTTTAGCGCCTCTCAAATAGATATTGTGGATCAAACTTTCACATTCAAAATAACTGGGATTCAATATTGATCAAATGAAAATACTACTTATTAACGCTAAATCAATTGTTGTTTTCTTTGATGCTGGTGGATCGAATGGAATAGGTTCTTATTCTCCATAAACCTAAGCTAATTAGGCGCTTGAGACAGGTTGAGATAGACAGAGACACACACACAAATGATTCATCAGCGGTCAAGGTAGGGACTTGCTACCTCACAACCCTCCTTGTTTATCAACCAATGCTTTGAACTCTAGAAAATACCAAAAGGATTCAAAGTTATGTGCCAAAACGTTAATGCACCCTTACTTAAAATATCAATATGCACATTGTATGTATTCATTAAAATAAGATTACATATATACACAGTGTTGTCTCAAGATAGGGAGACTATTTTGGACACACAATATGTTGGTTGAGGAAATCTCTCAACCACACACCAAACTAGGAAATGGATCCTAACTCCTAGGAATAGACTCCTTTACTTAGTGAGAATCACAACTAGAGACAAGTATGAATTAGATATTCCAACACTCCCCCTTAATGAGCACTTGTCTCGATATCAGTTTGCAAAATTTAGTTGTGGTCAAATATACCAAAAAGAATACGTTGATGTCCATATAAAGGAGCAACCATCCACCAGAATGCATGGGTACTAACCGCTGCAACCGCCAGTCTTGTAGGATGTCCTTCACACACATGGTTCTTCCAACCATTATAACTGCACACCTATACCCGTACCTGTAAATCCCCCTCCATCATTGTTAACCCAGCTTTTGTCAGATTACCCATAGCCAAGCTCTAGGTTTTAATGGATCACCCTCAACCATGCCACCAAGGGCTCTCACTATTAGTGGTTTTTAGATTACCATGAACTGTATGGGGATACACATGCCTTACAAGGCTTACATTTCACACTCTAACTCTAGAGTTACCAAGTACATAGTTTACAAAGACCACAATAAAACATCCTAGACTTGTTTACATTACAACTGTGATTCACATTACAACATAATAGAGTCTATTCCACAAACTCACACTAACTCACACAAACTTTCACCTAGTTTTCCATCATCTTTCAATCTTTGATGCAACTCCTCTAGTGCCGTCTTCACTATCATGTCTTCATTATATTGGGTTGCTAATAATTCCTGTAAATAAATTTGTATATTGTTGGAATGGCCAATTCCAATATAGACACAAACTTGTGACAATATTTGGCCAGACTAAATATCACAACAACAAAGTGTACCGTGTACCATTCTTTTGACTAGATTTACATTAATAACATGACCCATTCAAATTTAAATTCAAAGCATTGAAGTCTTTCAATAGCTCCAATTCCACCACTCTAAATTTTGATGCTTCTACGAGAATGCATAAATGTTAGTAAGGTTGGAACCACTGCTGCATTGGGGTGTTTTAATGTGTGACCACTAATGAAATAATGATTGAATCTATAAAGCTTCTTATCTGCTACTTCTGCAATTTCTATAAAGAGCTTGAATTTTCTGAGACTAGTAGCAAGGCACATCGGATTTGCATCTCCAATTATGGTAATCTTGTTTTCCTTCTCCTCGATTGCCTCAGATTCAACACCTTCAAGGCCGACAACCGTCCCCATGGCCTTCTATTTGCAGCTTTCACAATTTAGCTGCACCTTGAGACATCTAACAAAATTACACTACGGCCTCCATTTTTTTTAATTAAAAAAAAAACTTAATTGCATGTTTTCTTCCAGCAAATAATAATCCATAGGCTGAGATTGGATCAGGGCTGTTGTCCTTCTCAATCGTTGATTGCTAACATGGGAGGGCGTTTGGGGTTAAATTCTGCCCTGTGATCTCTACCAAGATTCAATTCAATGAAATCTGATTTTTTTCTTTTCAGTTGATTTTTTGTTGTCTCTGAAACACTGCGAATTCTAGATCCGGTCTTAAACACCGTAAACAAATCCACCTTTGGCCAGAGAGAACCCGCATAGGCCACCAATCGAGCACAATCTCCACGCAGCCTCGAGAAAAGGACTCCACCACTCGGCATCTTCACATGCGAGAGTTCACCACAGCCTCCATGCTCACCATGCACCACCCTCCACACCAACAATGAGGTTGACGCTTCTCTAGCTCTGCCCTTTTCACATCGAGTTCTGCATAGTCACGATTTTACCGTTTATTGTGTAGGTGTCACTCTCACCGGTTAGCTTTAGTCAAACGACAGCCACACCACTACAGCCACACCTCAGGAGCCACACCATGGCTCTCTTGACCACGCCTCATCGAGATGTTGCATGTTCCATGGTTCCCCTTTATGAGCCTCTCTACTTGCAGCCCGTATGTTAAAAAAGAGATCCAGTCACCATAGCACCGGCGTCCTCTGCAACGCAGTCCATGGCTTTCTCATTGCACACCGGCTCGAATTTGGAAGCATTCAATTCGTTGTTGGGCGTAACATAAAAATCAGAAACCTTAGTCATTAATACCTTTAATTGACAAACTAAAAGAATACAAATACTCCATTTTATTTCCCTCAACGCAGGAGGAGCCATGCCCACGAGGGGCCAGCCCTCAGGGCTTTGATACCAGCTTAAAATATCAATATGCACATTGTATGTATTTATTAAAATAATATTACATATATACAAAGTGTTGTCTCAAAATAGGGAGACTATTTTGGACACACAATCTGTTGGTTGAGGAAATCTCTCAACCACACACCAAACTAGGAAATGGATCCTAACTACTAAGAACAGACTCCTTTACTTAGTGAGAATCACAACTAGAGACAAGTAGGAATTAGATATTCCAACACCCTTTATAACCATAATCAATGTTGGCTGTCATTAATGTCATCCTGGTCAACACATGGGTTCATATACCTTGACACGAAGTAGTCACAATATTGCAAGCACCATACATTCCATTAAAAATATTTGTATACTCCCTAGAGTAGGCTTCTATATATACATTTACAATGATCCCTGAGCTATTTTCTAACTTCTTCAAATTTTCGTTATTCAATATTTATCACCAATCTTTCTACAAGTCAATGTATGTTATTACATAATAATTTAATAATTATTCTTGTGGTTTTAAGAAGAAATATTACTATCAAACCCCACCTTTAAAAACCTATAAAAATTAAGAAGCAATCCTCATTATCAAAGCCCACCTTAGTCAACATGGTCATCTGGTCCACCATAAGTAAGCTCTTTTTCAAAAGGATAACATAGATCACCTTTTTCAATATCCAACATCGTGACCACTACCAAGTAACATCTCCCTCTCCTTGGATTTCAAAAGTTCCACCATCTCCAAACATGGTACTAAAGACCATATAAAATCCATTCTTGTGTTTCAGTGATTTGCTTAGAATTATGTGTTTAGTTGCACTAAGTAAATATTCGAGATGTCCTTCAAGGTTTTTGTTCTTACTAAGAAGGTTCACTATAAGCCTTTGATATTACCATTATGTTTGTGAAGGATTGTTTTATATGATATTTTTTTTATTAATAAATCTACGTAATTATAATTTAAAATATAGCCCATTTTAATTAAATAAAAATATAATTTAAACTACCTAAATATAGGTTATTTTAATTAATAAAATAAATAATTTAGAACCACCTATGTAAGAGATCCAACAATTTTTTAATTAGTCAAAATTTTAAAATTCTTTTGAAATAAAAGCATTTAGATATTTTTCATAAACTCCAAACAAGACTAACGCTTTGACAAATTAATCTTGATAGTCCTTTAAAAATTGATAAATCTACATAATTATAGATTTAAAATATAGATTATTTTAATTAACAAAATTATAATTTAAACTAACTATTTAAAAGTTCCAACAATTTTTTAATTAATCAAAATTTTAAAATTCCCTTGAAATAAAGTTGTTTAGATGCCTTTCATAAAACTCTAAGTAAGACAAAACAATGTGTCTAATTATACTCTCTTTAAAATTTTAATAAAACAACATCATTATAATTAAAATATAGATTATTTTGATTAATAAAATCATAATTGAAACTATCTATTTAAAAGCTACAACAATTTTTTAATTAATCAAAATTTTAAAATTCCATGAAATAAAATGATTTACATATCTTTCATATAACTATCCCAAGAAGATGAATAATACAATTTATATGCCTTTACACAAAACTCCAAAGAAAGACAAATATTGTGGCGAATTAAAACTCTATATTTTTAAAAATAAGTTAATAAATCTTATGTAATTATAATTTAAATATAGAATTATAATTAATAATATTATAATTAACTGTGTATAGTTTGCAACACATTTTTTAATTAATTCAAAATTTTAAAAATTCCCTTCAAATAAAACCATTTAGATATTTTTCATAAAATTCCAAGAAAAACGAACAATTGTATCCAAGTAATTATAATTTAAAATATAAATTATTTTAATTAATAAAATTTAATTTAATAATTACTCAAAATTTTAAAACTCATTTCAAATAAAACCATTTAGATGCTTTTTACAAAACTCCAAGAAAGATGACCAATCGGGCTAATTAAACTTTATGTCTTTAAAATAAGCTATAAATCTCCAGACAAGTGAAGAGAGAAATGATGATAAGTACAAGGATAATGGAGTCAAATTTATCTGACTAAACAAGGAGGTGTATTTAAAAGATACGTTAATAGCAATCAATTTGTTTAATTAATTTATCTGGACGAGATCTTCTGGAAGACAGAATTGATTAGGAAACTCGACAACATTTAATATTTTACTTCTGCCACGTTGTATTTGAATCTTGGCCTTCATGTAGATCTATACAAATGGGGTGAAAGGAGCACTCTAAGACAAACCAATTGAATATTCCTCTCTTGCTGAAGGCATTAGGGATTTTTCATTTTTAGATGAGAGGAGGAAAAAGAAGTGACAACTGCGACAATGACAGGGGATTTGTGGCCTCGACTGGTCCTACCAAGATCTAGGCAGGGAGAGTTACCACCTTCGTGGTAATGACCTACTTGGTGTCTGCCACATGAGACCTCATTTTCGGTTATGAAATTGGAATTTCAGGTTCATCAATGGCCCTAAATTTCAATTTCCAGCGTTGGTATGATAGAGTAAGTTATTTTTTGTTGCTTTCTTTGGTTTGTGTACTGAGAAGTATGCCTGAATTGCTTGCAACAGATGCAATGGAGGAAGAGAAACAATAACAACTGAGAAGTCCGGTGATAACTATCAAACCTAAGTCTGAGAACACCAAATCCCCCAGAAGCCCGCTGAGTACCAAGCATCCCACATGCATGAGAAAGTCTCCCAACAATCCTCAACAATGTAATTCAGTGGATAACAATGGAAATCGTGAGAATCAGACAAATTTCATGGGTGTACAGAGGGACAGATGTCAAACGAAAATGAAAATGGTAGACAATGGTTAGCTTGAACCATTTCAAAAAGGGACACGTTCTGTGTAAATATTTATATGGACCACTTGTGTCACGGTCATATTGATTTATTAGCGCTCACTAGCATGCTTATGGTATATGGTTGGGAATGTATTAATGGTCATTATATATTATAGTCTTACCGACTTATAAAGTTGCATTGTGAAAAGGTTTTGCTACCCTTAGGATTGAGTGTTATCGGTGATGGTATATTGTTTGCATCAACCTTTCCCTTTATCACATTTAACTCTCCCATGCATCCTTGAAATCTAGTTTTGGATTGTTCTGTGGATACATGGTTTGTATTTACGATGTCACATGTCAATGGATCCATCGTTGAATTGTTAGGGTATGATCGAACGATCGACATTGTTGATGGTTCATTTTGGGGGTAACTACCCAATTCTCCATCGCACTCACGTCAGTCATTTTCAATTTTTCAGTTTGTTGGTTGAGCTCTACTATGGCCGAACAAACCCCCGCTTCATTTGTCATGAATTTTCTCTAGATTTTACACAAAGGTTGTAATACTCTTGTTATTGTCCCTTTTGTTCTTATTTTAGCCAGCCAGTTCAGTTTTTTTTTTTTTGAATTATTACAGTTGACTATATCTTGTTTTTCAACTACAAGTTAAGAATTGGAGTTTCCATGCTGTGTCTCACCTAGCCATTCTGGATCCACCTAAGTGCCTATGGATTTATAGGTAAAAGAAATTCCTCTCCCTATTTCACAATTTAATTTCTAGATATGTTATATTCTAGTTTGGTTTCACACTTATTACAGATTTCAGTTTCATCCTGCAGGATGACGAGGGTTATTGGCGAGATCCTAGGTAAATAAAAGTTGTTGTGCGTATTCTATCACTCTTATAGTTTCCATTCTTAATTTCTTGATAATTTGTTCTTTTCTATTACCGGTCTTGTAGGTAAAATTTTTCTTGCATTGGGTCTCATCTGGAATGTGCATTCAACTTTAGTTTTTATTTCTGCCTTGAGCTTCAAGTGCTCCTGTCAACTCACTTTCTTGTAGGTTTTCCATCCTTGTATAATTTCCATCTTTGCTCTCCAGAGTTGTTTACGACCAATAGGACTTAGGGTTTCCTTCCAAGATGTATTTTTTATTTTTATTTTTTGAGGTTCCCTTAGTGTAACCTTCAGTTATATATTACCTTCATAAGGTATTCTCAGATAGGGATAAGTTACACAATATTACTATGTGATTGTAATATTTTTTTATAGTTATTGTGTCTCAAGATCTCATTACAGTTCATGTACCGTGATGGGTTTTCAACTACCATGTGGGTTTACATGGTATTCATATTGAACACAATTTTGTCTCTTCAATGGTTCATTATTATGTTATTCCATCTACAAAATTTGAGGAGTTATTTTCCTAACTACTAGGGTTTGGTCACAATATCTATATTGTTTATATAATAGTCTACAATGTTTATTTCATGAAAAAATTGTTCTAATGGCATCAATTTATTTCGTAGGATAGATCTATTATGTATGTGTGAGTGTAGGTGTGTGTCATTGTTGAGCTTCAAATGAATTTAATTTAACTTCGTTCTTGACCTTGGGATCCCTTAAATTAAACGATTGCATGTCAATACTTTGCAAATAGGCCCTTGCATGCTCAAATATTTCATACCCTTGTTTCCTTGCTTCTGAAATTTTAAATCTAAGAAATATAAAGCACTGTGTTTACTGTTAATAGACACATTTCTTTATTTTTCTTTGTATTAGTTGGTGTTTTCTCGATTATGTCCATTCTTTGTCGAATTTATTTATTTATTTTTTTAATTTTAAGTTTCAAGTTTAGTCTTTTCACCATTTTTTTATCATTATTTTACTACCACTATTTCAGAAGGTAAGTGGGAACTGGTCTTCCTCTAGGATTTATTGTTCACCTTTCTGAGATATATATATATATATTAATATATTACATAAACAAGGATTGTTCCATTTATGGACTTTTTCTATTTTGTTTGGAAGTAACTTGCATGTAGGCCTTTATTATAATATACAAATCATGTTTATAAAGTTACATTAGAAACAAGTTTAACATGATTGTAACCAAATATTCACACAGTTTTTCCATTCACTTATTCATTTTGAAGTTACTAACTTTCCGCAACAATCAATACTTGCAAATACAAATTTCATATGCCATTATTGTTCACCATAATAGTTGTTTTTCGAAAGAAATAGCTTCATGATTAAAAAATCATTTGTTAGGGTTCAGGATGTTAGGGAATTCACAAAGGAGAAATACCACTCCTCCCAACCAATGAGAATGACAATCACGTCCAATTCTACCCTCGCACACACCCCCCCCCCCAAAGCCAGTTTGTCACTCCCAGAACAATTGGTTGACAATGACATAACAAGGTTTGTCTAAGGGCATCAAGACTATACAAGTCCAACCAAAGAAATCACGACTCAAAAGTCTATATTAGGGTTTCTACTGACCACCAACCACGTCAAGAATACCGTAATTGGAAGCGTCTTTCTTTACCTTAATAGCGACCGGTTCCAGGTACCAACTCTCCCTTTTTCCTTCTTAGATGTCTCAGGTGCTCTGTCATACCTTCCTCCCTTCTCTTCCCAATTGAGATGATTTATCTCTAGGGAAGGAAGTAATTATCCTATAATTGTTTGGTGAGTGAAAACATTTTCATTTACTGTTTTTTCTCAAGAATTCTAAGACTTTCCATAACCACTTTTATATAAAATTCAAATAAACTTTAAGCATTAAAGTTTTCCACTAGGCTTTCCACATAGCCCATGATTTACCAAGTCTTTGCAATAAAAGTAAATTAAATATTTACTTTTCATTGAGGGGTGTTACAATCCACCCATTAACAGGACACAGAGAGAGTGTGGAACCATGTTAAATAAAATGATTGGTAATGGCTAATAGAATCAATAAGTAGGAAAATTTGTTTAGAAAAAATTGATTGAAAAGAAATGGAAGAATATTTACTCTAAGGATTAAATGTTATAGAAAAAATAAAGGAATCCCAACATTAGACTTGGTAAAAAGGAGAGAGAATAAAGGAATTTAGGTTACCAAGGTAAATAATAAAACTATTATTTATTTATTTAATTTTTAAATAGAATTTTTAGTTAGTGAGTCGTGTCATATTTATTAAATGCTTAGCCTAACTAACAAATGAAAATTTCAAATATTTTTTTTGGTCAATTTTATTCAAAATTTGGTGGAGGATTTTAAAAATTGTAAGATTAAGTTGTTTCATATTAAAGATCTAGTGCCTCGGTATTTAGGGTGTTGAATCTATATAAAAGGTGATTTCATCTATTTGTTGAACTATAACTTTATTAATAATTACTTGGATTAAATACATATTATTAATATTATTACATAGTTTAATCTTCTTAATTGAAATGTTGATAAAGTATTAATGATAAGAATACTATTGTTAATATTAACTCTATACTTTTTAGCTTTAATAATATTATTAATTTTAATATTCATATTAATTTTATTATTTTATAAAAGTAATATCAATTAAGCATTATTAATAATATTCTTAATATTAATATTGTTGTGATTATTATTAGTGTTATTATTAGTAAATAAAAATTATAGTTCATTAATGGGACAGAATCCCTAGAAATTATTTAGGTCATAAAGGACTTTGTTTTCTATATTAACTAGTGTAGCCATATAACTTAAATGGCTGATAAATGTCGATACAAATCAATACATAATAAAAATCAAAACATTTATGATACATGTCAAGTTGCTAAATTAAAAAATAGGGGTAACAAGCTAGGTGGGCTTGATTGTGGGGAAAGTGGGGAAACTCCATAGTTAAGTGTGCTTGAGCCAAATGAGTGTTGGGATGGGTTCCCTATTGAGAATTCTCAGTCATCGGATTCAAGCCTTAGAGGTGATGATTTATGTTGTGTGATTTATCTCGCTAGTATCAATCCCACTTCTTAACCCCTATGAGCATCACCCGATGTAATGAGTGCTATGTGGACTATTCAAAATCATGAGAAATTTAGTCAATTGAGACTAACACTCATGACTCTACTCATAGTTTAACGACTTTCTTTATGCAGTGAGTTAATCCCAAAAATGAAATATAATCATTTAAGCTAATTAACTTATTATTATTATTATTTATGTGGTTCATGGACCTTGGAGATATGTGACTGCTACATCCAAAAAATGTGTGTACCAGGCCAATCCACCTTGAATGGATCACTTCCTGTCGGCTCAATTATGAAGCATGATGTAGAAATTTCACCGTTGTAGATTAAACTGATAATGCAATGTTCTAAAGCAATATACTTGATATACTTCTACAATCAAACTTGCAGAAGCTTAATTGATTTTGAGCAAGATCAAATAGAACACATATAACAGAGAATGAGAAATCAATCACGCATGAACACAGAAGAATCCTCTAGGGAAAGCATCAGCTAAAAACCCCGATCTTTGTATCATCATACAGGTGGAAATATGTTCGGATTACACAAAGCTTTAGCTCACAAGCTATCCAGCTCTCAGTACAATCCCTCAATGCTACTCATAGACAGAATAGACAACACATATGCCTTCCTTCAGTCCTCCAAGCCTCCTATTTCCTTGTGCAGTTTCTCCTGGGTCCTCTGGTTGACACCTGTGTGAATTCACCTCTCACACAACTCACCAAACTCAGAAATAACTGCGCAGTCCTGAAGGAGATAATTCCTTCTGCATGGATGAGTTTCCTATATAGGAAAAATCCTCCAACTGATAGTACACTGTCCCTTCCTCTGATCTCAATTGTGTCTCTGATTGAACTGACATGCATGAGTTATTTATGAGAGAATATTCAGTTATATGAAGTGCAGTAGTTACATGCATGCATGCATTAACTAACTGAACTCACAATCAGTTCCACAAACTGTTGGAACTAATCTTACTGGACTTAACTCAGTTAACTGAGCTAACTAATTACAACTCAAAGTACAACTCATCCTAATCTCCTTAATTAAGGGATAACTTCCTCAATCAAAGGGAAAACTGTTGCATGTCTTCACATAGACTTCGTGTTTGATTTTCTCCCATTAATTAACTCAAGATTAATTAATTAATTATTTTTCAAACAGCTGCTAAGATCAAATTCGAATTTTAATTCTCAATTTTAGTTCAGGGACTAACGAAAATTGGAATGTATCCCAAAATGCTATTTATAGCAATGCTATTTTTAGCATTTCTATTTTATCATTCCTTATTGCTATTTCCAACACTGGTATCTAAAATTCTATTTATAACGTTTCTTGTTGTTATTTTCAACACTCCCTCTCAACAAGAAAGGCATTCAACTCGAACCTGATCCTGAACCTTTGGAATGTTCTGCATGCAACACTTCTCCCTAGTGTTGTTGCTCCAGCAACACTAGAAACAAAAATATATCCAACCTGAATCAGAATGATGCCTTTGTCATCAAAGTCTCTGACTACTGTTGCCTCTATCAACTGAAAACTTTGTACCTCTGTGCTCTTCAGTATCTGATTGCTCTAGCCTCTGTCACTTTGATCTCTGGCTGCATCAATCACCATGATTCTTGCTGCTGCATCCGTGTTTCTGTTGGTCCTATCTCCCAGCACTACATCTGCACTACACCTCCTCTCATCATGTTGCATCGTGCTACCCACTGCTGCACTACAACTCAGTTACTGAGAAGTAACTGATCTCCCAATTGACCTCCCTGTTGGGCTAGAAACACCCTCTGAAGTTGAAGCTCCCTCTGTCGCTCCATTCACATTTGTCTCTACCCACTTAGCCAGTCCTGCTACTCCTTGTCAGGGCTCCCGTAGCAAGGTCTAATCAAAGAGGCTAGGTACCTCAAGAATCCTACCCCTATTTCAGCCTTGTTAGGACTATCACTTCACATTGCCCCACCTCACACCTGGTGTTATGGCTGCATGTGATCCCTCTGCCCACTTGGCTTGAAATTCCCCCTACTAGAGGTCTCTGCATGAGTGGATGCCTCCACTTTGTCCCCTATCAGCTTCTCTAGTTGTCGCTGCTCCACAACCTCCTGAAGATGCTTCACCAATTGTGGCTCCTCCAAAATTGTCTGAGACTTTTTCTGGCACTGCATGTTGAGAGGTAAAGTACTCTCCCTCTCAACCACCATGTCTCCAATAGCTCCCTTGCTCCTCAAGGCTTTGCATGCATCTTGAACCTCAAGAGCATACAGGTTCTTGACTCGTGAACCAATCTGCTTCACCTGTCTCATGGTGATGTGTCTAAGGAAAACCTTTCCCTTACAGAAGACTACATCATAGCCTTTGTCCTCCAACATCGCGATCGATACCAAGTTCTTCTTCAGTCCCGGCACATACTTCACATGTGTCAAGGTGATGCAAGCTCCATTCTCCCTCTGAAAAGCAACCATGCCCACTCCTGAAACACTATACTTTTCATCATTACTCATCTCTATGAGTATCTTGAGTTCTTTCTCCTCCAAGGTACTAAACATACTCTCATCATCAGTCATGTGGAATGAGGCTCCACTATCAAGAAACCAACCACAACCCATCATCGATGAAACCGTGCATGCAATGAGGGTAAAATCCAATTCAAACTAAGACGCCAATGCCTCACCTTCAGATCCTTCCTTAGATCCCATCTTGGATTTCTTCAATGGATAATTTGTTGCATAATGGCCCACCTCATGACAATGAAAGCATCGCACTTTCGATTTGTCAATCTTCTTCCCTCCATGAGAAGAACTCGATTTGGGATGAGAATACTTCTCCTTCCCTTTCCTTGCCTTACTAGCTGAGGCTAGATTTTCTTCATCATCCTTGGATGAAGAACCATCTCTGGTGCTCCTCCTGATCTCCTCCTGCATGATATCCGACCACAATCGTTCCCGATCTGGCTGTTTCTCTCTTCCATTCACTGTGTCCTGGTAGCTATGCCAGCTCTTAGGAAGACCAAGGAGAGCAAGAATCACCCTATCATCATCAGCTACCGTGATTCCTACACTTCCAAGCTCGTCTCTACAGGTGGTGAGCATGTTCAGAAATGTAGAGATCATGTCGTCCTTTTCACACTTGATTTTCCGAAGCTTGTCCTTCAGCACCGGCTTCCTCTGGTCACTGTTGTTATGATATAGATCCTTCAATGTTTTCCACATTGAAAATGGTGTCTCCTTCCCATGGAGACTCGAGACAATATGGTCTTGAACTCCCTCCAGAAGAATCCTCCTCGCTCTCGCTACACATTTCTTCCATTCTGCCAATTCTGTAGCATTAGCTGTTGTTGGCTTGGGGACTTCTTGATCAATGAAGTCCTTCAAACCATTTTCCTCTAATACCACTTCCATGCGATCCTTCTAGGCTATGTAATTCGAGCTGCCATCCAGAGCATACTCGAGTCTCAAGCCATTGAACGCCATTGGTGAATTTTGAGATGTGATAAGAAATCGATTTTGTACCTACAATCAAGAACTTCAAAACTTTGAACTTATCCCTTCACAGTATACTATTCTCTGCCTTGATAACCTTGCTTCGATACCATGTAGAAATTTCACCGCTGTAGATTATACTGATAATGCAATGTTCTAAAGCAATATACTTAATCTACATCTACAATCAAACTTGCAAAAGCTTAATCGATTTTGAGAAAGATCAAATAGAAAACATATAACAGATAATGAAAAATAAATCACACATGAAAACAGAAGAGTACTCTGGGGAAAGCGTCAGCTAAAAACCCTGATATTTGTATTATCATACAAGTGGAAATATGTCTAGATTACACAAAGCTTTAGCTCACAAGCTATCCAGCTCTCAGTACAATCCCTCAATGCTACTCATAGATAGAATAGACAACACATATTCCTTCCTTCAGTCCTCCAAGCCTCCTATTTCCTTGCGCAGTTTCTCTCGGGTCCTCTGGTTGACACCTGTGTGGATTCACCTCTCACACAACTCACCAAACTCAGAAATAACTGCATAGTCCTGAAGGAGATAATTCCTTCTGCATGGATGAGTTTCCTATATAGGAAAAATCCTCCAACTGATAGTACACTATCCCTTCCTCTGATCTCAACTGGGTCTTTGACTGAACTGACATGCATGCGTTTTTTATGAGAGAATATTCAGTTATCTGAAGTGCAGTAGTTACATGCATGGATGCATTAACTAACTGAACTTACAATCAGTTCCACAAACTGTTGGAACTAATCTAACTGGACTTAACTCAGTTAACTGAGCTAACTAATTACAACTCAAAGTACAACTCATCCTGATCTCCTTAATTAAGGGATAACTTCCTCAATCAAATGGAAATCTGTTGCATGTCTTCACATAGACTTCATGTTTGATTTCCTCCAACTAATTAACTCAAGATGAATTAATTAATTATTTTTTCAAACAGTTGCTAAGATCAAATTTTAATTTTAATTCTCAATTTTAGTTCAGGGACTAACTAAAATTGGAATGTATCTCTAAATTCTATTTATAGCAATTCTATTTTTAGCATTTCTATTTTATCATTCCTTGTTTCTATTTCCAACACTGGTACCTGAAATGCTATTTATAGAAATGTTATTTATAGAATTTCTATTTTTAGCATTTCTTGTTGCTATTTTCAACACATGACCCTAACAGTTTCAAGAGAATTAAAACCATGACCTCACAATAGTAAAGGTGCTTTAATGACAAGGATTCAACCAATTGTGATAACCTTTGGGGATATTACTTTTATTAATTATAAAAATAATTAATATGTAAGTTAAGCATATATTATACATTTAAAAAAACATGGAACACAATTCATAACTATGGAGATTTACCCCCATTTTAATTTGTAAATATATTTTGTTACAATACCATGGGCTATTACTATGGCTTATCAATACCACATACACAAAAAATCATAATTCCCTTGATATGACATTTGTTCATATGCCGTTTTTCTTAATTAATGAATTTAATTAAAAGGACAAAAATGTCATAAGTACTTTGGAGATAAATATCAACCCTTGATTTGTGTATACTACTAAAAATATTATACAATGTTTTGTGGAGGTTAAATCCTTACCATCCACCTAATAATTATTGATAATTAAATTGAAATCATAGAAGCCCTATTCCAAAATAGACATGTGCATAGTTAGCTAATGATATTAATACTTGCTCAACCATATAAATTAAATGGTTGGTAAACACCAATATGAATCAATCCATAGTAAGCATCAAAACACTTACTTTGTAATACATTCCATGCTGCTAAAGTGAATGGTGTGGTTGAGGATCTCTACTAGGGTTAGGGTTCAATTCTGCAGAATTTTCTAAAATCTCTATTTACCACCAATGGCCAACATCATCTAACAAGGAGATATTTTAGATCTGGATACTATTACTTCAATTGAATATGATTTACTCTATGAGTGCCCATGTGGGGAGGGGTGCAAGTCCCTCCTACAAAAAAGTGGTGACTGGTAAAAATCAATGAAATGTGGGAGGAACTTGAGCTACAAATCGAGAAGGCAATACCCAAGATAATATGATTCTTGGAGCACAATGGAAAACTTATTTAAAGAGAAGATGTTTTTGCAAAGTAGCAAAAGGCCCTAAATATGGGGTTCAACAGAAAAAACTAGAAGGATATAGAAAATATATGAAATATTGCACCATCATACACAATTCTATTGAGATATGATCTTCTGATAAGGTTATTGTAAAATAGATCTATAATAAATGGCAACCAAAAGACCAAATTAATCTATAACTAGGGGCCAAAGGGTTATTTATGGTATTCTTTGGCACCTTAGAAGGCAAGGCTTGAGAATTTGAAAACGTTCCTTATGTTTTCAACAATGGATGCCTCTTCATGAGATTCTAGGACGACCAATACAAACTTGTAAAAGATAAATTTTTAGGGGCATCGGTGTGGGTGAGAATTTTTCTTTACCCAAAGATGCTCAAAGGAATTAGAAACTTGATTGGATCCTTTTTTTAAGATATTAGATGTCATTATGTGTGGATGATATACCTCATCTGCCATAATATGTGTATACATGAACATATCCCTGCCTTTAGCGAAGTCCATTTAAATCTCCTAGCATGACAAAGTTTAGTGTGAACCTATGGACTATGAACATATTACTTTCTATGTTTCCATTGTCACAAGTACAACCACCTGTTCCAATATTACCCAATATGTCAAGTAGAACTACAAGTATAGACCTAAAAAGTTAATTTTGAATGGTTTCAAAAAGTTGCAACTAAAAAGAGAAACCCCCAAAGTTAATCCGTTTAGTCGAAGGCCAATATTATCCTAGCTGGAAATAAGTATGCGGCACTTACAAACCTGGATGTAGATATTGAGCTCCCTCAAGATTTGATGAATTTGGACTCTAATGTGGAGGAACCTCAGGCCAAATCCTTTCCAAAAAGGACAACCGCAAAAACTTCTCTGAAAATCCCAAATCAAGAAGAGACACCCATGTCAGATGTGGTAGGAATGGATGCATAGGAGGATACTGCGATATTGAAAAATCATGGACAAACACTGGTGAATCTACTTAAGGAAAGTAAAAATAGTACCCAAGTACGATTCTAGAGCATCAAAAATCACAATATCACCAAATTTATCTTAGATTGAAGAGTCATATAATGAATGTAGATGGGGATCACCGATCGACAACTAAGCATTTGGGACTACACACAAAAAATAGCAAATGAAAATCCAAAACATAAGGAATATAAGAAAAAGGGTAGATGTACTACCAAATCTTCAACCTAGATATTTGGGGAATATTTAGTGAATAAAAATAGGGTGGTTGTGTTGTTGGAGGTGTTTTACTCCTCCAAATACTCTAGTCAATGAATATTATTTCCTGGAATTTCCATGACCTCAATAGCCAAGGTAAGAAAGTATACCTTAGAGGCATAATAAAAATGGAAGACCCATATATATTTATGTAACAAGAAACACAAGCCTGAAGTGAAAAGGTTCAGACAATTGCTTATAGATGTTGGAAAGGATGTGAAGCGATTGTTTTGGACGCCAAAGGGAGTACCATGGGTCTTACTATTCTTTGGAACCCTCTACAAATAACATTTAAATATGAATTCTATTAGTATGATTTCATTATGTTGGAGAAAATGAGTTTGGGTTCGTGATAGTTTTTTACAACCTTCATATTCCCATGGAAAAATCATATTTTTTGTTAGACATTAGAACAATTTGATATCTCCATCAAGACTACCTTTGGTTCATTGTCAGATAATTTAACCTCATTAAATATAAGAAGATAAAAATAAGGGAGGGATAAGGAGAATCTATCTCAAGGTGGAATAGTTCAGATAGATATTCCTCACCAACTTTAGGTGGCTGACCTCAATACTATCAATGAGATTTATGCCAAAGTTGCTATTCTAACAAGCATAGGCTTTGACCACTAGGAAATATGTTTGGAATTTGATTTAAAACCTACCCCTTACAACCACCCCTTTATAGTTGGTTGGACACCTAATCTACTAAGGGTTGGTGTGGAATGTGAATGGTCATTGGATTCAAAGAGATCACTTGGTATATGAACACCAAGGGTCACAAGGAAACATATAAATATGTAAATATTTGTGAATAAATTTAATCGCATGCTTATCCTAATCTGTTTTCCATTATTTGTCTGTCTTTAACATGGTATCAAAGCGGGTGTCCTCATGCCCTGCTCATATTTGAGCCACTGGTTTTGTGGCCTCTCTCTTTTCATGTTAGTTCTTCCATTAGTTCTGCATGACCTATCAGCTATATTCTAACTTCTATTTTGCCCAATTTTGTAGTAGCTCTGAGAAATGTCACTGGTGAAATATAAATTCACCTAAGCACTTGCAATAATTCTCAATCTTGTCATACACCCAATCCTTTCATTTCTCATTTTTTCCATTACCTCATAATGCTCCACTAATTTGGCCTATGTCAAGAAATCTATTTGTATCCTCTCTATGCAACTATGATAGGGATAACTAAAATTGATTTTGATTCTAGACAGTGAACATGCTCACTCCTCATTCTTTATGTATCAATTCATATCCTTTGTGAAAAGTTTCAATTTGTTCATGAGTTGAATTTCCTTGAGTGTACATTGTATCCATTAAATGCTACCAGGCTTCAAAGAATGTAGCATTGAAGTTGTGAGTCATTTGTGTTATGCATCGATGAATAATTTGAGTAGTATGCGTAATGAGCCATAATTCATTTAGTGGGTAGAACCCATGGAATGTTGCATTAAAAATCTAGGCATAGTTGATTTTCTATGCGTTGGGTTTTATGTTGTCTCTATTTTGATGCAGAAGAGTTGTGAGAAAAATGATTACAATGTTGAATTTAGTTGATAAAATATGCATTAGATTTACTTGATCTTTTGATAAAAGAGTTGAGTAGCACCACTAAAGAGATTCCGAGTTTGGCCTCTATAATCAATCTGACACTCCATGACATTGATTGCAGTGATATCAGAGAGAGTTAAAACACATGTGTGTCCAATCTCTAGCATATCTGGATTGTGAGTTATATGGTTCATGCTACAAAATATAGTTGGTTTATATGCATACACTTCTACCTTAACAAGCTCCAACATTGAATATTATATGACATTTGTATGTGTTGAAGCATCTCAATTCCGCGTTGATTGGAGTCATGTAGTTGAATGTGAGTTGAATATCTTCTTTGAAAGAAGTGAGTTGTGAGATGGATACGTTGAATTGATGTTGCATTGTTTCTCTTTGATGAGGTGAGCTTGGAATGAAGCGTGCTTTGAGCGGCTCCTTTTCGTGTATGGATCCTCTACATTGAACCTTGAAGAGGTGTTCATTGTGTTCATTATGGTAGTGATATATGGCATTTCGTGAGATGAAATGTTGGTTGCGTTTGGAACGATTCCTTGCTAGTTGTTTGTCGAATCATTTATACATATATAATAGCTTTGAATTACGTTGTATTGAATGTTGGAGTTGTTAATGTTGAATGTATTTCTCCCTGAGTTGATGCATGTGCGAGGAATTTTGAAGTAGAAATGAAGTGTTAGTATCTTCCTACTGTTACAGGCTTCCGTAGTAGATCATCCATTCTAGTCACAGAACAACTGACTTAGTCGCAGATAATCAGTCTAAGTGCCAAAGACCGTAGTTCCACCAGCATCTGAACCATATGGAGATCCAGTCCCCAACTCATTGAACTAATGTCGTGGAGCAGGGGTATCTTTCTAATTTAGAGGATTGTAAGCATACCACATTTATGCCTCACCCTCTATTGATGAAAAAGACGAAGAAGTATGCGAAACGTTTGTCTAGTACCACACTTGCTAATGAACTATGAATATTTGGTATTTCCGAACCTTTTCAAACAAAATGGTGGTCATAGTCACTTGTATGTGGTGAGAGAACGTCAGTAAATATTGTAAGGAATAATGAATTTCGAAAAGGAAATGGAGAATCCTGTGAAATGAGTATGAAAAACTTCTTTACCATTCCATAGCTATGAGTATATGCTGGTCCAACCTATATGTGGGTATAATGCTGGTCCTTCATGTATGATGAGATGCGTTGATATCATTTCGTTGAAGTTCTCGTATGTACATTAAATAGAGTTGTTGCCTATTTTTATTGTGCCAGATAATGTTATATGGAATATGCCTTTGCATGGTTGTATATGTGATATTATGTCATATTTGTTGTGCAATTCAAAGTCAAAGCAGGAGCTATAATATTCATTGGTTTCTTGTTGACATAGAGTAGATTATTTTCTTTGAAGAAAGTGCCAAGCTCAAATAATAGATCATAAATTGATATTGTCAACAACTTTCATTTGTTGAAGTTGACTTATTGAAAAAATGACCAAGATTACTGAATTATTAGAGTTTCTAAATACTTTAATACACTCCAACGTTCATGATACAGTTGAAATTATCAAACTCGCTTTGACATCCGGATGTGTCTACAATATGCACAAGAAAAGAATGATATTTTGTAGCTTGAATCTTGGCTACAACAAGAGGAGCTACAACAATGTAGTCATCATTCTGAACATGTTATTGTTTGGAAAAATCCTCTCTTTGAGTTCGAGATAGACTCCCTTCAACTACTAGAAAAAAATAAAGTCATTAAAAGGGTAGATTTGCATGCAGAAGTAGAAATTCAGCCTACACTTCCCAAGTCCATCATCAAGCCTTGGGAAGAGCTTGTCAACAACAAGAAAAAAATTGGTCTTGGATATGACACATATGTGTGCTTTCATATTTCAGAGTATTCCAAGCCAATCCAATTTCAAAGTGTTGGATTTCTTCAAGACAATCCATCTTCACCTCTTCCTTTTCCTCCTCCACAATAGTAGATTGCCAAATGCCAACACTATAATCAAGTTGGCCATGTGAAACATCATTTTTTTAATCTTCATCCTTTTAAACATTATGGTCAACACACTCATCATTCAAACAAATACTTTAAAAACAAGCCTCTTGCAAGAACAAAAATTCATCTTGGATGGATTGCTTCTCGGCAATGGGCTTCAACAACCAAGAAAATGTTTCGCTCATATCACAGAATTTGTTCACGATTATAGAAAACTCTTGCAGTTTAATTTTCTTCATATTCTCACCTTCTACATGATAGGGGGAAATTGATGGTTGTATACAAGTTTCAAAGATAAATCAAGCGCGCTTGAGCCACAACCTAGACCTGCTTCCTGAGCCTATAGCCAAAGATAGCCATACCAAAATTTAGAGTTGTAGCTAAAGATAGCCATACCAAAATTCAAAGTTGTAGCCAAAGATAGAAAATCCCCTAAGCATGCATTTGGTTGGTGGCCTTCCTTAAACCATGGTAGGTTGCAACCCTCCCTTTTACTACATTAAAGGTCTCTCTCTTCAAATCATTAGGGACACTTCCTTTAGTATCAACTTCTTGCTAGATTTGGAAGAGTTCCAAGAACAACACTAAGCATTCCATGTTGAAACTCCAATGGTCTCCCTTTTCAAAACAATAGGGAGGACTTCGTCTAGCAAAAGACTTCATATTCTAGCCATATTTGGAAGAGTTTTAGGGATTGAACTAAGCATTCTAGTGTTCGTGGCCATCCGTGAGCCCTCAATTGACTACTATGCTAGTTTTCCTTAACCTTGTCCTTAATTGCTCCAAAAAAAATTGATTTTTTCTTCTTCTCCACCTTATTTAAGTATAATTAATCCATGATAAAGAACCCAATCCCTAGGATCCACTTGCCATTATGTAATTTTTTTCTTTATCTTACCTTTTTCTTTTCCCACAAACCCATCTCGCTTTTATTAAATAAGTAGTATTTTTTATACCAAGGAAAAATCATAATTTTATTAGTGAAAACAAAATTACATGTTGCATATACTTGAAATAATTCCATCATCTAGTCAATGACTGATGATCATAAATTCATACAAATTAATTAGCTAACAGATGAAGAGAAAACATTAACCATTTCTCCATTTCTTCTTTTCGAACTTCCACCATTCTCCTTGAGATGGCATCACTGAAACAATAGCCAATTGATTTCCTTATTTTTCTTGTGTATTTTGATTTTCCATATTGAAAATAGGATTGTTTTCAGCCTCATCTTCTTCCTCATCTGGCTCATTAGATGGAAATTTCCATCCTTTGCGTTGTTTTCTTGGTTTCTTCTTTCTTCGCGACTCTTTCTTGGTATCGTGGCACATGTTTTGTAGATGTATGGTTTGTCAACATATTCTACATCTGAAGGTTGTCTTCTCAAAATCTAGGAGTTGTGTCCATGTATGCTTGGTGTGTGATAAGTGAATGTGATTCATAAAGCCTTTACTGAGTTCTACCTCCACACATATTCGTGTGAATGTATAGATTCATTCTTCCATTATTTGTGTGTCTATCTTAATGAATCATCCTAAGATATTCCCAATGCCTTCTAGCACTTGGGGTTCCCAGAAGTGAAGGGGGATATTATGAAGCCTAACCCAAATCAACATTCTTGATACAATCATGGTATTTGAGTCAAAATATGGAAACCATGGGGTAATGAACAATCCTGTTGATCCCCAAAACCATAAGCCTTCATGTAGGATAATTTCTCGATCCTCTGATGATGCAAACTTTACAATGAACAATCCTTTGGAGAAAAGGTGTATTTCACAGTTAGTTGTCCAATTTGTGAAAATCCAATGGAAAAGATCCATTGGTTATGGCCAAAGACTGTTAAATCTGCAAATGATGGCTTATACTTCACATGTTGTGTAGAGATTATTTGTTTCTGGAATATCTATGATCAGTTTTGGGACATGTTTCAGTTGCTCCACAATGTAGGGACTGGGAGTATTGTGTGATTGTACTAGCTTTGTTGTAGTTTCTAGTTCCCCTTGGAGATTTTTTTTTGTAGGTGAGACCACCATTTATATGTTCTTGGTTTTGTACCCTTGGGTAAGATAGAGCCAAGGACTCCTCCTGCAACCTTTGATTAACTTGATCCCGTAGCCTCGCCTCTTAGTCTCAAATTTTGGATGATGGTGGTCGCGGGAAGAATATTGTATTCATGCAAACTCTGACCATCCTGTAGAGATCTACCACCACAGATGATGCTTTGCAGGTGTCTGGAAAAACCCAAATTCTATATGATATTCTACTTCATTTGAAAAACCTTATCAAAAGACTATACCCAAACTGATGTTGATTTGCTAGCAGGGGTTTTTAAAAAAAAAATGGAAAACGTTTTGTTCTTCCTGATCCAGGCGGTCGTAAGATACAAGTTTTGGATCAATGTTATATGGCATTTTTTTTGTTTGTCACAGGGACTCAAATGTGGGCACAATAAGCGACTGCATGTTTCATACTTCTATATGATCTATTACAATTAAGGGCAGATCCGAAGAAAAATGCTCCAATAGCCTCATTTTTGGCCCTGATCCAACTCTCTTGGTACATCTTGCCGACAAGATGGATGAAAATCCTAGATCCGTCATTAGCGAGAAGACGGATAACGTTGTGATGCATTTAGTCCCTTGTTTATGTTCTTGTAACAAATCTTATAACATAGGAGACAGAGGTGAAAAGATCTTCATATCTATGTGAGCCAACCACTGTAAGGATAGATCTAGCATCCATCGGCTTATTATTGTACAAGGTTTCTTATTTCTGATAATGCCTAGGCCAATCAGGCGTCTGCGACGATAGAAAGAAAAACCCCAGTGATTTGTTGGGAGCTCCCAACATGTGTGGTTACAAATGCATATATCCAACCACATGCAATGCAGAAGAGAGATCAGTATGAGCCATGTCGTGGCTCAGCAGATGCAGATTTGGCCCGAATCAAAAAATCAATAAAAATAAGAAAAGCACCTCTCTGTCACGGATCATAGAAAGTTTAGATATGATAATCGAAAGAGATCAGAGAGAGATCCCAAGGTTACCAAACCCATCCGACATAATGCAATGGCTCCATATTTGGACATACTGGATGAGAGACGCAACCCCATTATCGATTATCCCCTCAATTGCAGAGCGTGATAAAACCTTATCATTCTCCATCGAGCTCTCCCGCATCTATATATATATATATATTAATATATAATAAATATAAATAAAATAATATATATATATATATGTTTAAGATTTATTATTATTATTTTCTTCTCTACTTGAATCAATTATTTATTTATTATTATTAAATTACATTTAGTAATAGGGGTATTACGCTAGAATTAGACCATTATATTACAAGAAAAAATAAATTATTAAGTATCAAAAAAAAAATATTGTATAAGCGTCTTATCCAAGGACATAATAATAGCTAAGTATTTAAAATGTAAAAAAAATGAAATAGAAATTGAGATGTTGTGTAGCCATCTTATTCATGTCAAATAATAGATAAAAAAAACTAAAATGCAACAAAGATACATTATAAACCTCCACATAATTCGCAACTACAATGTTCACTAGGAAAATGAAGAATCATGGCCACATTTTTCAATAATAAGACACCAAACAAGACAAAATGTATATGGTGTTGAGTTTGAAAGAAAAAAACTAAACCTTGGACATCCAAAACAATAGAAGCAATGTTAATCCCATCGCTCTATACAACCTGAACACCAAATTCCATATCTAGAACACCTAGAAAAGAAAATACAATGTTAAATGTCACAAAGGCCCCCATAATAGAATATATAAGGTAAAGAATGTCTCACCACACATGGTATGTTAATCCCAATGCAGGACCTCATCATGAGTAGAACCAACCAAGAAAACCCCATATTGAAAAACAACATAAAAACACCCAACCATATCATTAAATATAGTTTAAAGTGCCAAGGCACATCATAAAAGACAAAATGGGCCATGGAAAAATATCATGCAATGTCTAGCGTATTTCTCTACCCCACAAACATGATGCCAAAGTGAATGAAATCCTAGAGGAGAATAAGCCTTTCCCCTTAGTTCCTGTGAGTTTGGAAAAAATAATTCAATCATGCACAATAAGGAGTAATTTCATAATATAGTCATAATGATTTCCTACGATGATGATGCATAAAAATACTATTCCTCATGTTTATCATAACCCAACTAGAAATGGAGCACAAAAAATTAATAAAAACCCAAGCAATAAACCAATATCACCACCAACAAGTGGCTGCTAAATCAAATTACAAAAGTACTTATAGACTGGTAAATGCCTTACTAGAACCATGTTTTGAAAATCATACAGAAAGTTAAAAGAATATCTTGAATATGGTGAAATGATGAGAAATCACCATTCTCCACACAACAAATCCAGTAGACCAAAAGCACCTCCATCATAGTCTACTTTTTCCAACACCAAAGAAAACATCTTAGAAAAATAATACCACAGATGAAAGCCAAATTCCCACTATAACATTGAGAATAGTAAGACACCTTAAAATCTCATACCACAACAAAAAATCCAAAACACCCACCACTCTAAACACCATTATTAACACCTCCACAATATAAACAAACAATAAACAAATATTTCTAAGACCATGTTAAAGTACAATCTAGCACACATAGACATACTCAGTATACATTCCCGACAAAAAAAACTTTTCCACGAGTAGAACACCACATAGAAATGAATAAAACCATCATCAATATATAATTAAACCTCAAATACAAATGGTTAAACTACTACTGAACCACTAGAAAACGACAATGAAAATGCCGCTCTATGAAGCCAAGTCAACCCACCGCTGCGTCCTTGAATGCAAATCCCCATGTTGGATATCAAATCTGGTAGATTCAACCAAGAAAAACACAACAGATTGTCTAAACCACAATAGGAACATCCAAAACACCCACCCTGAAAAAAACCATGAGCAACATCTTTACCAAACAAATGAAAAGTAGATCTTTGTTTCTAAGATGTCATGAAGTGTTGAATACTAACCAAAATGATACAAAAATATAATGCAACGAAAACCAATATTCACTGGCATCCTCAATCTACATTCTCAACATAAAGAGATCCATTGTTGGTAGAACCCCAAGACAAAACCATCCCTAACAAAACTTTAAATCTTAAGTAAAACCACCACAACAAAAAACTACAAGAAACACCTCCACTATAGAAACCCAACATTTTGAATACGATGGATGGAATGAAAAACTAGGACATAAAGAACCAATACAACACATACTAGAAACTATAGGCATCCTTTACCTACACTCCCCACACAAATAGTTCCATTGTGCATAAAAAATGAAGAAAAAGCCACCAACAAACCAATGTTAAACCTCAAGTACAAGGAATTGCATTGCTCCAAGCACGAGAATACAGTGAGAATACAACTTATCCACAAACCCATATCAATGCATAATCATATCTTGGGATTCAAATCCCAACATAAGATGTTAGTGTGTGCAGGACCAACCAAGAGAACCCCACATCAATAAACAACATAAAAAGTGCCTAGACACATTGCTCAATGCACTTTAAAGCATTAAGACATGTTGACAAAGTCAATGAACAATATTAGAATGTAAACTTTAGAAAACCTATAACTAAAACATAATTCTATCAATGTATGATAGGGAGACCTATCGCTACATGGTCACAATATTTCTTTGCCACATAGTGACATAATTAAAAAATACAACTCTTTTAATTTCATGCTAGTATGTTGTCCCAAATAGAAAGAAGAGATTTGATAAAGTGGACAAATAGGTGAAGTATAACGGTCTAAACATGCTATAAATTTAACTTTTTTATGGTCATATTTTTCCAACCGTTTTTATCAAAAATCTAGATACATATTGCTATTATCACATATTTCAATTGTTGATATAAGACGATCTAGCATAATATGTATTTTCAAGGTCATTGAATATAATTTTGAAATTAAAAATGCAACTCCAACAATGAAAAATTTTAATTATAACAATTTTTCTATAGTTTGATTATAGTGAGATTGCTAGAAAAAATCCAAATCATTGAATGTTAAGACTTATTCAATGAGCATAGTCTAAATGTTGTACATTTTGGCTCTTTTCCTAACATGTTTTCTAATCAATTTTTCTCGAAATCTAGCAATAATTTGTCGAGATTGCAAATATTGAATTTTTTTACTTTATATAATTTGAGAGCCTAATGGCTTTTTGAAGATGTTCAATTCCTTTATGCATTCAAAAATGCAATATAATAATGAGAATTATTATCTCACTAAAAATTGCATCACCAAATTCAAAAGAAAAAGTCAAAATACAATATATTTAGACCTTCCATGATGGGGGTGGTATTAAGTGTTATAGTATGGTTAGGGAGCATGATTAACATTCCAAACACGAGAATGGAGCACAAATTGGTAGACATGGGAACGAGAGCCATACTCTCCAATTGTGTCTTTAGATGACACCTTTAGAGTTCACAGGTTTGGGATCACCTACCCTAGTCCCATCGACTTAAATGAATGCAACTGGTCACATATGTAGTGGAGCACGACATTATATTTTCCATCAAGGTTCATCACTTAACAACTACAATGATTATGCTTTCTCATAGCATATTGGTTATAGTTAGAGGAGATCCTGACACACAATATATAAAGCTCATTCATGAGCATACGATTTATGAGAACCATGTTTTTCTTGAAGAGTGTGCCTGGTCATATGCCTGTCCCTCGATGGATTTTGCAAACGCTGGTATTTTATCTCAACAACTCAGTCCTCTCACGTCCATGCCCCATTATAAATGCAAGGGAAACTCTTATGGTGGAAACATAGATATGTTATGTGTATTGTTTTTTTCTCAGTAAGACTAACTAATATATTATGTACAGGGTGCAATTTACATACAAGAAAATAGAGTGCCCAAGTCCAACAGTGGCACTGTGGGCGTTAGGACGAGACCCAAAAAGGCCATAGAGACTCCTACCAGACTTCGCCCCGAGCATACAGGGGTCTGAAAATTTACTAAAACTACCCGCGCAGGGGCGTTGGAACTATACCCAAAAAGGGGTCTGGAGCCACCAACCAAAATTCGAATATACTGAACCACCCACGTAGGGGCAAGAAACATACTGAAACTGCCCATGCAGGGGCTTGACCATAGACTGAGATTGCCCACACAGGGGCATGACAATTAACTGAGACTACCCATAAGAACAAAACACAAAATCCCTCGCCGGGGTTTCAATAGACTTGGCCATTGTGTGATTTGAGTTGAAATTAGGCCAGAGAGGTCGTAAAACAGAGTTATGAACATACTCAAAACCAAGGAGGGCTCCAACATACCCATACCATCGCCGTGTACAGAGGAAGCGGATCAACAACTGGCTACTCTGGAGGCTTTTCCTCCACCACTTCACACCATCCATATCTCTCTCGCAAAGTTTCCCAGTCCTCCTCCACTTCCGCCTTCGAGGTCGCTGCTTCCTGAGCTGGAGGGCTTTTGGAGGCTTGTCCAGGTTCCTCCGCCAGTTGCCTTTCTTCCGCGCCCAGGCTGCCCCCTGGAGATCTCTCCCAACTGCTCGCGCCTCCAGCTTCGTCCTGAGCATCCTCAAGAAAAAGGACTGAGACATGAACATTGATGCATGGGCGATCCTGCGAGCAGCTAAAGGTGAATATGGCGGATCCAAAGGCAGGCGCAGGGGCCGGCTCGGCGTTAGGAGCATTGGAATCCATATACTGTCTTGCCTGTAAGGGGGTGGCTTGAATTCCCTGATGACACCGGTAGCGGCAACACTGAACATGAGGACACTCAGCTGGAGGGCGAGCCGGTCTTCCCCAGGCTGGACCCCTTCTGCGATACATGATTGCAGGGGCTGCAGGGGCTGAGAAGAAGGCAGGAGTGGAGATGTCGCAGCGACCCGTGATCCAAAATCTCCTCTGAAGAATACGCAAACTATTATCAGAATTGAGCTCGCTAACACTGTCCACAAGAGTATAGACCCGAGGGACAAAGCATCAGCCAGCCAACTGTTCTCCATGGCTCGGATCTTCATCCTTAAAATCCGTCCCGTAGTTCCCTTGGCGCTTGTACGCCATAGCTGCAAATTGCCTTCGATCCTTGGAGCCATAAGTAGCATTGAATGCCTGCCGCCCTTCTTGATTCGACTATCCATGGCGGCAAAGGGCATCATCAATGTTTAGCTGGGACACGAGGCAGCCCATGTCATCCATGTGGCTCCTCTCCATCATACGTCTCATCACCCGCATCCAGGGAATGCTATGTGTATTGTTGAGGAGGGCTTCAAACCATCATTTTTCTGCGAGTTGCTTTGGTTGGTCTGTTTTGGGTTTGCGGGAGGTTCATTTCTTTGTTATTGTCTTCATATTGTCGCTTTTGTTCAATGTTTAATCACTCAACCTTCTGGTACCTTCTCTGTATTTTTGTGAGTTTACAAAGGGGTGAATCATTTTTGTTCTATTTCTACATGATATGGGGACCGGTCACTTGAATTAAGGTAAATCACAAATTTTATTTAAAATGGTACTTGGCTTAACTCCTATTTCTTCTATTAAAGATGTTTATGAAGGTTATGTGCTTGGTAAACATCATATGGAAATGTTTGATAAAGGTAAAGCTTCGAATGCTAAAGAACAATTGCAATTAATTCATAGTGATATGTAATGTCCCCAATTACTTGGGCATGGAGGCATCATTCCCACTTTCCTAGTTGTCTCCTTTAGGTTAACAAGGGGAGGAAAATTGCTATGGTGAAAAAGGAGTTTTTCCCCAATTCACTTTGATATTATTTTTATTAAATAAAAAGGAGCAAAGGCCACTTGAAGAAAAAAAGGTGTCTTCAACAATAAAATAATAATAAGGATGTTTCTAGAAGATTGGTGAAGATCGGACAAATATTTTAAAAGGAGAAAGGAGGTCATTCTCTCATCATTCTAACTTGTAATTTTCTATTGTGGATTGATTGGGCTCAAGTGACTCTAGCATGAGGACTCCAAGAAAATATCTCTAACTAGTTTCAATGGACTTGAAGAGCCACCCTAGCTAGTCCTTACCTGATTTTGATGAACTTTGAGTTCCACTCTAGTTGGAATTGTGGAGAGATCATTAAAATTCCCATTTGTGCTTCATTTGCTTGTGATTTTTAAACTAATTATTCAAGGGACAAGTTGATATTTATTTTCTAAAACAATATGAAGAGGATGAGTTCAGCGAGATTATTAGGGTCGAGATCAAGCAATTTGTTGTGGCTAAGTAAATTTCTCTCTTGGAGGCTGAGAGGAAATTTCTGGTAGATGTCAAGAGCATTTTCCTTAGAGGCCAAGAGATTATTTTCCTTATAGGCTGAGAGCACTATTTACTTGGAGGACAAGGGCTTATTTCCTTGAAGGAAAAGATACATTCCCTTGAAGGTCAAATACATTTTCCTTTGGAGGGCCAAGAACATAATTCTTGGAAGCTTGAAATTGCTTATCACTTATGTGTTAATTGAAGGCTAAATTTATCTTCAGGTAGACTGAATGCATTTAGAGGTTAAATGCTTATTGGAGGAGACATAAATTATTGGGAAGCTATCAACCTATTTTTCTCCCTAGGGTTAGTAATCATGACCATTTATACTGTTGGCTACTTTCCTGAACTTCATTTGGCCTACTTTTCTCCAGAATCGTTTGGACCTAGTGTTGCATAAAGTGATTGTAGCCTTTTAGTGGTCTGGTGCACCTCATAGTCAGAGCGATTGCAGTCAAAATTTTCTAATTTAGTCCCTGTGATCATGACTTATATTTTAGAGGCTCACTTTCCTTAGGAGATCAAACCGAGATATACCTTATCTCATCTATTCGATTTGGCTTGACTGAATTATTGGAGAAGCTTCCAAACTTCTCTTCACCCTAAGTGTTTACATTCATCCTCCTTACGAGTCCTTTGGGTATTTATATATTGCCCATTATTAAGGGTCAAGCGAGCTAGAAGGAAAAAATTATAGTCATTCTACCCCTGTGATTCTGATTCATAGTTTGTGAGTCATCTTATTCTCAAGGTCATATAGTTGAAGAAGGGGAGACTCTGTGGGAACTTGGAGAGGAGAATACACTTGTGAAGGTATGAATTTCTATTCATTTTTATGATTAATAGAAGTGAATGTTCCTTCCTACCATATCTCAATGTTTAATCTATTGCTCATGTTTATGTTCATTTGTTTAAGTTGGCGGTCCTCTACGGAAGGCCATTTGTGATCCTTGTTTGGTGGTGCTTGTGTGCATATTTTGGATTTATTATAGAGGGCCAGATCTCTAAGTCGAAGTAAGGATTCTCTGCATCAGACTCAACACCCACCGCCAATCTGTGAGGATTTCAGGTGCTCGGTTCAAACCCTTGACAAAGCTATATATGTATGAATAATAGATCTAATCGATTTTCTTGGATATTTATTGGTTTTGTTCACTCCTTACCATATACTCATCTATTGTCTGGTAGTATTGTCAGGACCAAGACTACAGAGCAATAGCTCCTAGTGGTTGTGTATAAATTGCAATAACATTGAGGTTGAAATGATTTATTAAAGGGTCAAGTTCATCAAAGATCGATATAATTTTCTAGAAGGGGCTAAGTTCATTTAGAGTGAACGTTTACTTTTAACTAATTAATAATTAGAGAGAAAGCTTAATATAAAATATGTATATATTAATTAATCATTAAAATAGTACTTATTAACAGAACTAATTTTTTTAAAAATATAAAAGCCATATATAATAAATTATTAATATTAATTATAAAACCTATTAATATTAATTATTTAATAAATATTAATATTAATAAATATGGTTATTAATAAACCTAATATTAGTTAATTATTAATATTGATTATAAAACTTATTAATAACTTAATTTTTTTTATTGATATGAAACATTAACTCTAAAACCTATTAAAATTATTAATAATATTAAATACAATACCTACTTTCACTCTACATTGAAATCCTTGTATATAGTATTTTGCAACGTACTAATTTTGTTTATACCTCTTATTTATTTATTTATTTATTTATTTGTAAATGTTGAATCTTTAGAGTTATCTGCTATTAACCTAAAGCTTATGTTCACATCTCTTTGGAGCACATGCAAAATGTGTCATTTATGTTTCCTTGTTGGTGATTTACTGTAACAAAGACACAAGAATATAATCAAAACTATTTAGAATACAATCTTGGCCACATTTCAGAGCTTTGTGGTTTCTGTTTTCACCCACTACAAAAAAAGTTTTCGACTGTCTAAGAGTGAAAAGGAACAGAGAGTTTTCAGTCATATTCTAAGACATATAAGAGTTCAAAGCTAAATTTGACCCTATCCATTGGATAGTGCTCGGAATAAGCTTTCCAACTGTATATGGAACTCCTCAAATGGACTTCGGAATGAAAAGTTAGAGCAGATTAAAGTTGTCCTTTGAAAACCAGAAAACAAGGAGAAAATGCTTAAGGGTAAGAGATTTGACATATCGGAGGTTACAACAATATAGTATATCGGAAATCGCAATTGGAGGTGTCAGCAGCAGGTAATAGCTAGAGCATTTCGTCTATATGCGATTAGCGATCCTGCAGTTAGAGATCCAAGGCATCAGAGCATTAAGTGATCAGTGCATCGCAATCAATGATCACACAGATGCCACCTTTTCAAAGTTGTGATATTGCATGAAGTTCCGATTGCGATTAAGATTGTCAAGAATTTGATTTCTACTGTTAAAGCATTGGGGAGATCCAAATGCTAATTAAAAAAGGATTTCAACATAAAACCAGAGTAGGACCAAGCCTTTTCTCTCTCCTCCAAAGGAACGCGTGACAATACAAGATTGGTTCTGATAAGGGACACATGGGAGCACATGATTGGTTATGATGCATGACAATAGGTAACATATGGTTGGTTCTGATAAGGGACACATGGCGACTACCGTCAGCATGATGTGGCGGTACTGAGTACACGTGTTATGAAACCAACTCACAAAAAGATAGAAAAGATAGTTGAACGCCTTAGAATTCAGCCTCTTCGAGGGGGCAACCTCCTTTACATTACACAAATGAACAATTCTTGGATGATTTAAATGACAAAACCTACTTTCTATATAGAGGAGTTTAAGGAGTCACAATATAACCCAGCCGACCTAACAATAATAATATAAAGCTACAAAAATAACAATAGAGGAATTCTATGGGGCACAGTAATAACAATATGGGGATAATAGGGGCACAACAATATTAATAAGGGATACAACTACAATAATAATGGGGTAATCA
>APFE030256778.1:751-13307 GCA_000404065.3 Pinus taeda
AAAGAGATGCAGCGGAAATAATGCTTCATTTCATTAATGGAAAATACCGAAATATGCTTACAACCAGAATTGGAAAATAAACCAGCTAGGACGATGGTAGCTTATCTCTGAGAAGAGATGTGCGGCTACATGTCTCTGAACTGTTCCGAACTTGTGTTACAATGAGGCTCGAAGGCCTATTTATTATTGAGAAACAATGGAAAACCCTTCACATTCCAAAACCGACCCTTAGAAGATGAAAAGCCAAATTGTGGGCCCCGTTTTGGGTAAATTGGTACATCAATTTCCCGGGGTCGTAACTTTGGCATACGATCTCCGTTTGACGCGTACAATAGCTCATTAGAAAGATCTATTCGAGCACTATCATTGTTGGAATGGGCAACATCAATCCATTGCATGGACCCATGTTGCCCCTGGATTCCCCAAAAAACGTCGTTTAGGGCCTCAAAACGGCTCCGGAAGTTCAGGACCCGAAAAACTGCTAAAAATAGTAAGTTGTGTTACAATTAAGGAAACTGCAAATGCTTAAAGAGACAATTGTGGGGGTCCAAATGGGATAGGTGGGTGGCCACCAACATCCACCTGGATCAATGCATGAGTTTCTGATGGTGGAATCTCGAGTTAAATAAAGTAGCACTAATTACGTCACTAGTGTCCCAATTGACTGTTTATTCAATATTAGTTCCTAAAACTGATTGGAACTAATTTAATTAGACTTAACTCAATAAACCGAGTTAAATAATTACAGCTCATTCATAACTCATCCTTAATTCCTATAAGTTAGGGAGAACATATACATGTCTTCTAAAATACTTCCAATTCGAATTTCCTAAATTAATTAAGTTAATTAATTATTTTCAAATTGCTATGAGAAAAGAATTCTATTTTAATTCACAATTTAATTCAAGGACAAATTAAACTGGAATTTCTTGTTGCCATTTCTCATCACTCCCTCTCAACAAGAAAGGGATAATCCACTACCCCAATCATGTCTCTATGAAACTCACATTTACATCTTATCAATTCCTTTGTCAAGATGTTAGCATCTTGCTCCTCCATGGGAATGTAATCTAACAACATGATCCACCTCAATACACAATCTTTGAGATAATGATACTGAAAATCTGTATGCTTGGACCGATCATGAAAAACTAGATTTTCAGAGAGTTTGATACAAATATGATTATCACAATAAATCATTTTTGGATCTATTTGCTGACCAACAAATGAACCAAGATCTTCCTCATCCAGGTAGCCTCACATGCTGCTTGACTTGCAGCCATGTACTCTGCCTCTATCGAACTGAGTGCAATCAATCTCTGTTTCCTACTGTACCAAGAATCTGCAGCTAACCTAATACTAAAGATCCTTTCTGATGTGCTCTTCTTGTCAGATGGACTCCCCATTCAATTTGCATCAGTGAAGCCTTGAAGCTTCACTCCCTCTGTCTGTTTGTACCACAACCCAAACTGAGTAGTGCCTCTGAGGTATCTCAATAGATGCTTTGCCACCTTTCAATATAACTTGGTAGGCCTAACCATTGCTTGACTAAGTTGGTTAACTGCATAACACATATATGGCCGTGTGTTCACCAAATACATGAGTGAACCCACAAGCTACCTATAAACAATATCTTCCACTACTTATCTTGAGGTAGCATCCTCCTTCCTCCAATTACCAACTAGAGGAGTCTCCATGGGTTTACTTCTCTCCATGCAGAATCTCTTGAGTATCTCATTGGCATACTTGTGTTGAGAAATAAACAACTCCCCATCTCTCTGCGATACCTTGATGCCAAGAAAGTAATGCATAAGCCTCATGTCCTTCATCTCAAACTCTCTTGCAAGGTCCTCCTTGCAAGATTTGATGTTTTTCTCATCACCTGTCAGTGTGAGATCATCTACATAAAGTACAACGATCAAAATCTTACATTCCACCACTATGTGATATAGGTTCGCATCTTCTTGACTCTTCGTGAAGCCCAACCTAGTGAAGTAGATATCTATCTTGGTGTACCAAGCACAGGGTGCTTGCTTTAACCCATACAACGCTCTCTTGAGTCGGCACACATGCGACTCATAGTCCAAGGTTTCAAAACCTTCAAGTTGCTCTATGTACACCTCTTCCTCAATCATGCCATTGAGGAAGGCATTCTTCACATCCATCTGATGGATACTCCAACCCATCTATGCAAATGGTGCCAAAATAGATCTGATAGATGAGTACCTTGCAACAGGAGCAAAGGTCTCATCATAGTCAATCCCCTCTACCTGTGAAAAGACACAGGCCATAAATCTGGCCTTATGCTTATCCACGCTACCATCTGTAGCTTGCTTTACCTTGTAGATCCAATGAGAGCTCGCAATTGACTTGTCCTCCGGTCTCGTGACTGTTAGCTTTGTCGGCGTTTGGCCCAAGGGTGGATTCAAAGCACTCCTAAAGTATCCAAAGTTTGCTTAAAATCATGCAATGGATCCAAATTTTCTCTTAAAATCTTCAAAATCTTCACTAAGATCATCCAAGGAGAAAAACCATCACATGCCGAGAGCCCTTGGAAGGGCAAAAATGCACTATCAGGAGGCTAAAACAGTTCAAAAACCATGAAAATGCATTATCGCAGGCTTAAAACTCAAGAATGTACAACAGTCGTTAGATCTGGCTGATCAACGACCTAGATGTAAGTGACAAATTGCAAAATTGGCAATCAGAAAGGACTTTGGGTAGTGGTAATTGACACTAGACACCGTCGATCAGTGATTGCCGATGATTGGATCGGCGGGTCGCAATTGATGGAGGCAAATCAGCGGTATCGGAACAGGTTATGTGGAAGGAGCGATTGTGATCGACGATTCAACGTGGACCGTCGATCGTGTGTGTAGATTAGCAACCCACATCGCATCGCCAGATTGCTATCGGCTGAAACCAAGAGATGGGGCCTTGACATAGGCATGTGTGTGACTCGATGGTCCAGACCCGACATAATTATATGCGATATTTGATAAATTTTTAGGTCCGTGAGAAGGCCTATTTTCAACATTTTTTGTGTATTTTTGTTGTTTCAATGAAATACAAAGGGAAATAGGGGCAGTGTGATAGTGATGGAACCTAGACCCGATGGGTTTCCTGAATAAAAATATATAACCTTTGAAGTTTGCTGAAGGCCCATTTTCATTGTTTTTCATAGTTTTTATGTATTTTTGTTGTTTAATGAAATACAAAGGGAGCGGGCTGAATGCGATTTGCGATGGTGACAAGGGCAGACCCGATAGAACACGAAGCCATGTTTAAGGACCTTTTGAGGTCCGAAAAGGACAGAGAGGGGTGGGAATTCTCAACATTGCTGTGTTTTCTATTTAAAACAGAAATATAAATTGTTTTTAATAGAGGTTCACACTAGAGCAGTGTTGTTCTACTTTAACAGAAAGCATACATTGTTAAAACATAGAAAGAGCCACAACATGCGCAACTCCTCCCCAAACTGACATAGAGGTCGAGAATAGACAATGCAACATAGCCACACCAACAACTGATCATGGAGCATCAACAATCCTACCAGCGCAGCCAAAATATCTGAATATAATTACTCTACTGTCAAAAGAATAATCCTCCAAGCCCATGCTTGCCTAGTCAGGGCATCAAACTATTAAAGGGAAAGGGAGGATAAATTAAGGCTTTGAGCCTCAGTAGGCTCAGAATCATTGTAAAAGGCCTATAAAAGGATGAAAGCTAAATGTAATAAGGGTTCAACTTCTGGAGATTATTCCTCCTATGTTCCTTCAAGCTTCTCATCTTCATTCTAGCAATATAAGCTTTTTTTGCCATTATATGTTCAATGTCCATTCTTTTTGCTATTCTATACTTACAATTGAATAGTTTGTTCATGTTTTCTATGTGTCTAAGGCCAAATGACTATCATCTTATCTCTGCTTTGATAAATTAGATTTGCAAGCTTTTTTGTTGCTTTTAGCTAGCCATCCATATGTGGTCATATATGCATTTGCCAATACAGTCAGTATTTTCTTTTGCTTCCTGTAGCTAGCCATTCATTTATGTTAATGTATGCAATCTGTTGGTATAGTAAGTATTCTCCATCTATCCATTGAATTTTAAATTATTGAGCATTAGTGGTCTAAAGCCTTGTATTGGTGAGAGCGTTCATGTATGCCTTGAGAGAAAACAGAGCTGAAATGGTTATCTAGCTTGATCCAAACCATCATTTATTCCAATAGTTCAGAGAACAATATTGAAGATTATATGTTACCAGGCATCTCCGATCTACAACCTAGGAGAATTTCTTGGAGTGATAACAGGGACCACATCCCAAACATTGTTTCGAACTATTAAGTCATGCTCCTGCACCATCGCATCAACCCAAATAGTGTTATGTCCCTATACTACTAGTGGAAAACCTTATTGTTATTAGTGCAACCCCCTTATTGTATTATTATGCCCATATAGTCACCATGTTGTTATTATTGTACTTCATAGAAGCCCACTATTGTTATTTTTGTGCCCCTACAATATTATTGTTATGTAGGCTCTAATTTTATTGGGACCACTTAGACTCCTATGTATAGAAAGGAGGTCTTGTCATTTGTATCATCCAAGAATATTTGTGTAATGTAAAAGAGGTTTCCCCCTCAAAGAGGCTAATTTCTAGGTCATTTATCTATCTTTTCTATCTGTTTGTGAGCTGGTTTCATAACATTTGGTATTAGAGCTTTGGATTCTAGGGTTTTGCTGTTCAAAACAGGTCATCATGGAATTTTCGCTATAACTTTTTCTCTACGAAGTTTCAAAAGCTAAAACAAAAACGCATTTGAGATGAAATATTTCTAAACCTTGGGTTGACATTTCAGATCTTGTACCGCTATAGTTTCAGATATATGATCGGAGGAAGTTAGTGTTTGTGCAAGCTCCAAAATTCCATCTCAAACAGGTCATCGTGGAATTTTCGCTATAATTTGGTTTCTACGAAGGTTCAAACTATGAAATTAAAATAAATTTTAGATGAAATCTTGGTCAAGCTTGGGCCCAAATTTCAAATCTAGTTTCACTACATTTTTGGAGATATAGTCCAATAAATTTAGGGTTTTTGTAGGCTCCTGAATTACATCCCAAAAATGCGATCTTGGGAAAATCATAGTAACCTTCTGTCTGTTTATTTGATTAAAATTTCATAAGAAGTTACAGAAAGAGGATGAACTGTAGTTTTCGAGATATCGGTTTTAGGTCCTGATATCAAAACAGTGACACATGGCATGTCGTACAAGTTCTCTCTACTGAACCCTTCTATAATTAGGTCATCGTGGGAGATTTGGCATAACTCTTTCTTCAGGAATCCAATTATGATCAAACTTAAGGGGTTGCAAGGAAGACTCAGA
This sequence comes from Pinus taeda, assembly GCA_000404065.3. NCBI lineage: Eukaryota > Viridiplantae > Streptophyta > Pinopsida > Pinales > Pinaceae > Pinus > Pinus taeda. The sequence continues at coordinate 6,136 of APFE030256778.1, forward strand.
GGGATTTCACAAGAAAATATTTTATAACTTGAAGATCTAAAATTGCAGAGTTACAGTTGTTTCAAGATCACACTCCTAAAATCAAGAAAAAACGATATGAGGAGGTTTTATGGCAAGGATCTAGAAACTTGGATATTATAGATGGAGCAATATTTGGTCTACATGATGTGAAACTATTACAAAAGGTACACATTACATCTTTATATTTAGAACCAAATCAGGTTGTATGGTATAGAGGGCTTTGTTCTCATAAACCACTTGTCACCTGGTCAATTTTAACATAGGAAATGATAGCACATTATGAGGATACAAAGAGCAACACCTTCTTTAGCCAATTGATAAATCTAAAAAAAAAGGGTTCAATGGTAGAGCACGTTGAGGACTTCCAAAAATTGAATATAAGGGGAAATGATATTCTAGAGAAGTAGAGGATTGATGCCTTCATAGGGACTTTAGTGGATAACATTCAAAATGAGGTTCGTCTTTGGGAACTTGATTCATTGGAGAAGGCATTTAGGTTGATAAGAAAAAATGATAAAAAAATTATGACAATAAGCAATCCTACCAGTCACAACTAAAATTATGGAAATGTTGTTTTTCCCGGCCTTACAAAACCTACAAGGTTTACACCATAACAATTGGAAGAAAAATGAGAAAAAGGGCTTTGTTATAGTTGTGATAGCAAATGCACTAAAGGTTAGAAGTGTGCTGAGAAGAAATTATTTACATAAATTGTGAAGAGGAGGAAGAAAAGGATCAAGAAATTTCAAAAGAAGAGGATATACATCAGGAACCAATCCCACAGAAAGAAGAAATGAAATCAACAATATATTATAATGCATTGGTAGGAATTACCACTCCTTAAACTCTCAAGATAGAAGGACATATCAAGAAGAAAAAGGTTCAAGAAGTGAAAGATTACGTCGAGCATCAAGAAATGAATTCGACCATATCTTTTAATGCATTTGTAGGCATCACCACTACTCAAACTCTCAAGATAGAAGGAAATATCAAGAAGAAAAAGGTTCAAGTAGCGAAATATCACATTGAGCATCAACAACAAGTTCTCCAACTTTTAAAGGATAACCCCACTTTGGTGTAGAATCGAAGAAAACAACAAGCATATCAACATCGCAGTGAAAGAAGTTTTGATGTAGGCGATTGGGTATTTTTACGGCCACAACCATACAAACAAATGTCTGTCAAACACGATAATAAGGATAATAAATTATCACCAAATTACTATGGTCCTTACAAGATGATGCAAATGATTGGTACTATGGCATACAAATTGGAGCTTCCTCCATCTTCTCGAGTGCACTCAGTTTTCCATGTTTCATGCTTAAAGAAGATTATATGTGAAAAGCTCCCAGTTCAATCAATATTTCCAAAACTTGACGAGGAAGGAATCATATTGGAACCTGAAGTAGTCACAGAAACAAGAAATCAACAATTACGAAATCGATCAATTTAAGAGTATTTCATCAAGTGGAAGAACTTACCAGTTGAAGATTCCACATGGGAGGATGCGAATTTTATACAGAAGCATCCAGAACTACTCAAACATTTAGGACAACCCTTTTTGAAGGAGGGGGGCATGTTATGTCCCTATACTACTAGTTTAAACCATTATTGTTATTAGTGCAACCCCCTTATCGTATTATTGTGCCCATATAGTCACCATGTTGTTATTATTGTACCCCATAGAATCCCACTATTATTATTATTGTGCCACTACAATATTATTGTTATGTAGGCTTTGATTGTATTGGGACTGCTTAGACTCCTATATAGAAAGGAGGCCTTGTCATTTGTATTATCCAATCATTTTTCATTTGTGTAATGTAGAGGATGTTTCTCCCTCGAAGAGGCCGACTTCTAAGGGGTTGATCTATATTTTCTATTTTTTTGTGAGCTATTGATGCGAGTTGACTCAACTCTCGAATTTAACCAAGATATTTTACTTCTATGATGTTTTTAGAGTTGTATTTAAAAGAGAATAAAGGAACATATATGCACGCTGTAAATAAGAGGGAACATGACAAGCATCAACAACATAAAACACAAGACATTGATAACAGAGTTTGTCCAAGAGGGACTACATCCTTGGGCCACGGTGTCATAATGGTGTAGGTTGCTACATTAAGTGATGGGAAGAGTGATGATATACATGCATGTGTTCCTATATCATGCAAGGAATATGCCCTCATGCAAGAGTGGCTCCACTAGATGTTTCGTTGTAGGAACTCTCGTTCACAAAAGGACTCCTATCAGCATTACTTAATTTCATGTATGGTAATAATGAGCATCCTGCCAACAAGGCATCAAAGGGATCTCAATTCAAACATACATGGTGACACATGAGTATCATGTCAACATGGCGATAAACGGATCTCAATCAAAACATGGCAATAAGTACATCTCACATCAAGAACAAAACAAGTTCCCACATCAAACATCAAACAGGGATCTATACAACACAATGCATCTCAAACAAAGAGACAAAGAAGTACATGATCACACTGCATAAACCTCACATCAAGGAGTTATTTGAAGAAGGGGAGGATAAACTTCTAGATTTGGTTGCACCATCAATCTCGTGGCATCGAATCTCATGGAAATGATTGCTCATACATTGAACGCTGACACTTGTACTCCACTTTGAAAAGTGGCCAAAAAATGGAATGATCAAATGGAAAATCTGATTACACCATCAGATTCGTGGTGTCGAATAGTGTAAAATTGACTGTCAAATTTCTGAATTCTGACAAAGTGAAAATCTGGGGCTACAAGAATCTTTTAGATCCCCCTAGATTCCTCAAAGATTTCCTCCTCCGGGTCACCTAAAGATCTACTGCTCAGATCAAAATTCCACCTACGATATCAAGTTTGTGTCACTGAGAGGTGTAGGATCAACATAAATTTTGTCCAATTTGGACACTGGAAAGATTTCGCCCTCCTGAAAGTTGGGCTCAATCATGGTTCTGCTTGCCTCTGCTCTATGCTCATGGTTCCACCTGCAATTAATTAAAAAAAAATTCCTGAAACTCCATGCTCTACCTTGGCCTCCGTGGACTAAGAAAAATGTGGGTTTATATCCAAAAAGGTCGGTGGATCTCCCAATGGAGTTCATTTGGTGCATTGGCAAATTGGGCAATTTGTTAAGGGGAGGTCAGGGAGATCAAATCCCACCTCCCCATAGAATCCGTGTGCATATTTTCTTATTGTTTTAAAATGGCACATTTACATAACCGTTGTTGAATTAACGTAACCATTGGTGTTTATTTGAATGGGCGCATTTAAGTTTTTGGTTGGTAACCATTATGGTTTGGGTTGGTTACGTTGAAGTGGGCGCCCAAGCAGTGGGCCAGCCGTTCCGGCCGAGTGGGTTCGAACCCCACCACCCATGGTTTACACAAATTATGGTATGGTGGGGCATGGGCTGAGTCCATTGGAGGTGGACTGCCCACAACCCATTACAATGTTTTTAACGGTGGTTGGAGGTCGGAGGGTCCGACGGGTCATGGCCGCCGACCCTTTTTTTTAATATTATTTTGTTTTAATGTTATGCTTGGTTCGATGGGGGTGGAGGGGGTCATGTCCTACCACCTAATTAAATATATATATTTTTATTTTTATAAAAATAATCACATTTTTTGCCCAGTCTTGGGAGCTAGGTTCCCTGCCAGTTGACGGTGAATTTGTAGGACACTTAAACCTGGCCCACTATCCAATTTTGACCAAAACATTGACTGGCCCTTTCTCTCTCATACCATCTCAGATTTGAGTGTCGTTCACATCGTTGGAATCAGGGAAACTAGCACTTTGATCTAGTGCTAGTTTGGAGAAATCTGAATAGTTTGAATTTTGACCATTTCTGAGTCCCCTGGGACTTCTGCCTATGTCTGGAGCCACCTGGATCAATCCTCCCCACTGAGGAGCTTTTGGTCCTCCAAAAGCATGAAAAATAATTTTCAACTTCTTTGTACCTTGTTTACACTTACAAGTATCTGATATGTCACCCTTCCTTCTCCTTCACCTTTGTCCTTCGGAGCCATAAGTGATGAGCTGATACCTGCAACCTCCGCAAACCTGTAGTACAATTTTGAAAATTACATGCTTTATTTACAAGACCAACTAATGAACCAAGCATCCCATACTTTCCATGAATTTATAACACATACTTGATGGTCAACTTTACATCAAAATGGAAACAATACCCCAACTACAAAAACAAGGCCAAAATATCATTCTTGCTTCAACAAGTGATGGAAAACACATCATCACTGCAACACATGATTTACAAAAATAATGACAAACACTATTGTTGCTTTGAAAAGTGATGGAAACATAACATCACTTTCACAATTTAAAATGCATCACAAAATGAGACTAGACATCATTGTTGCTTAACAGGTGATGGAAAACACATCATCACTTTTACATCTTAAAATGCAACAAATGATTTACAAAAGAATGACCATGAAAAGCTAACATATTTAGAAACCATTTCTCACTTATCAAGGTGAATGGTTGACGTCCTTGTGGCACTTTTGCTTGTCGAACGACTGTTTCGCCTGGTTCATACACAGATGCTTTGTTTTAAGGCGTTGCTTTAGATGGAGCCTCCAACACATGGCTCTTTGATGGACACCTCTGTCACAATGACTGAAATAGGTCTTGTTCCTCTAGATCTACTTTACCTTCTTCTTTTCTTGCTATTGAGAGGGTCTTTCATGCCTCATCCTTTTTCATGCTTCCACTCTCCTCCAGCACTCAACAAATGTATGGTTATGTAATCCACAAAAAGTTCATGTTTTTCGATGCCATGTTTTATGTTCATCATTAACAACATGATTATAATTCAAATGAACATTCGAATATTGAGACTGGTTATACCTTTCCTTATTGTTTCTAGTGTAAGTATGGTTATGAGAGCTTGCGTCAGCTTTTCCTTGTAATGGGCACTGCCATGGGATGATAGGGATATGTTCCCATCATTCCCTTTCCTCAATGATTTCGATGATATCTTGGAAGCATCTGACACCTTCGAGCATTCTCCTTCGGTGTATCCCAAGCCCACAAATCGAAGTCTCTCCACTATTGAGTGGGAAAGAATTGATGAGGGTTTCTCATCATTTGTTGTTGGTGGTTCACTAGCTGTCTCGACACATTCTCCAAATTCCTTGCTGACATACCCAAGTCCTGCCTGATAGGGTAATTCCTCTACTTTGACGGGGTTGACAATGCCTTGGCCATTAATGCCCAAGCAGTTTCCTTTATACCCTATTATCTTCAACAATTTGGAGCCAATTCCTTTGGTACGATTTTCAAAAACAACGAAATCATCATCAAGAAACATACATGAAGATGGAGAATTACTTTTTACCTCACATGGGTCATGCTACAACTTTTCCAAGGCCTCGTCTTTAGCTTGCAGCTGTCGTAGAAACCTTTTTTTCTCCTCTTTCTCTTCCTGTAGAAGGATCTTCAATTCAGCATTATCTGCTTGAAGACTCTGGTTGTTGTGCTTCAATTCTTCTAGGGCCTCTTCCGTGGCTCGTAACTAAAGTTGCAATCGTTGCTTTTCCTCTGTCTCTTTTTGTAGAGCTTCATACATTATTTCCACCTTTTGGACACTATGAGCATAGTCTCATACGTTGCTTTGTCATCCTCCATCGCTACATGTTCCTTTGTTCACACTCACAATTCACATCCACGCAATGACCACTCTGATACCAAACTTCATCCAAGTTGACTCAACTCCCGGATTTAGCCAAGATCTTTTACTTAGGTGATTTTGTTAGAATTTCATTTAAAAGAACAGAAAGGAACATATATGCATGTTGTAAAGAAGAGGGAACCTGACAAGCATCAACAACATAAAACACAAGACATTGATAACAGAGTTCGTCCAGGAGGGACTACGTCTCTAGGCCCCGGTGTCAGAATGGTGTAGGCTGGAACTGCATTAACTACTGGAAAGAGTGATGATGTACATGCATGTGTTTTCTCTATCATGTAAGGAATATGACCTCACGCAGAAGTGGCTCCACGAGATGTTCCACTGCAGGAACTCATTCACAAAAGGATTCCTATTAGAATGACATAATTTCATGTATGTTAATAATGAGCATCCCACCAAAATGGCATCAAAGGAATCTCAATTCAAACATACATGGTGATACATGAGTATCCCATCAACATGGCGACAAAGGGATCTCAATCAAAACATGACAGTAAGTACATCTCACATCAAGAACAAAAAAAGATCCCACATCAAACATCAAACATGGATCTATACAGCACAATGCATCTCAAGCAAAGAGACAAAGAAGTACATGATCACACTGCATACACCTCACATCAAGGAGTTATCTGAAGAAGAGGAGGATAAACTTCTGGATCTGGCTGCACCGTTAATATCGCAGCGTCGATTCTCATGGAAATGATTGCTCGCACATTGAATGCTGACACCTGCACTCCACTTTGAAAAGTGGTCGAAAAATGGAATGATCTGTTGGGTTGTGTTATATTCTTTCCACGACTAGCCCACGTAGTTAACCGGGGGGTTAGAGGGGGGGTGCAACATCCCCTTCATTGTGTAGATTGTGTAGTGGGGGAGTGGGGGGGGGTTCACAGGGGGTTTGAGGCGTACCCATAACCCCACTTTATGGGGTTCAGGGTAGCGCCCCGGAAAATTTAGGTTTTGGAACCTATCTTGGGCAGACCCACCTATGGTTTTGTGCATGATTTTCTCACATGTTTTTTGGATGCGATGGTTTTCAGTCCATGGTTTTAGAAGCGATGGTTTTTTTGGTCCATGGCATTGGATGCTTCGGCATTGGAGCCAGAATGGTGATGCCTTGTCTTTACGAGGATGGTCCCAGAACAGAAACAAAAATAAGGCATCAAGTGGGAGATCTAAATCTCCAGGAAAACCTGTAAAGGTTGTGTGCTAGAAATGTGGAAAGGAAGGGCACTACAAAAGGGACTGCAAATCTAAAGCTCCTAATAAAGGAAAGGGATCTGATGATGCTCCTTCTGTAGAGGAAAAAACCACCTCAGATGAAGATGGGGATGTGTACTTGGCTTCTTCAAGTACACATCTAGATCACGAGGCATGGTTGATTGACACAGGTGCATCCTTTCACTTCACTCCCCATAGAGAG